>JANSTT010018382.1:0-13971 GCA_026745375.1 Platyura marginata
TTACGGAAAAAATGAATATGACGAAAATGATAGAGAATAAAAAAATGAAGATTTCATTCATAGACTAAAAAGTTCTACGAAATACCGTTAAGGCGCTGCAATCAATTTTATTTCATTTCTAGGGTTTTTAATCATTTGTATTCAATTTACACAATTATATTTTTTGTACAGACAAAATAGACAAGTACAACTTTGTAAATAATAAACAAGTACACATACGGGTATATTATAATCGGCGCAGCTAATTTTTCCTTACTTTACTGGTTTATATGAATTTTAATACTTAATAATATTTTAAGAGAAAGAAGTACTCAATTAAAAAAGAAAGTGTCGGTAGGGTAAAACTCCCGCGGACAAAATATCCTTTTGTATTTTTTCAGGTTATATTTCGAATTTTTTTTATTCTATTTATAGCTCCGTTCCTCAATCATCTTATCCGTTTCGTTTTGCAACTACACCACTGAAACACAAATCCCTATAGAATGCCGTCTCGACTTTTCAATACATTTATTTATTCTCTAACTACGTACAATGGCTACGCTATATCCCTATATCCTATTATATGTATATAATACCACATCAGTACATCAGAGAAATATCCATAAAAATGGTTCTCTGAACAATAACAAATCGGAATTTTTCTATATTGATGATTGCATATGCAAACAGATAGCAAATTCAAAAATATGGTTTTGTTCGAGAATTGATGTTTTTTTTCTCCGCTTTATTGAGAATAATTTATTGCGAGGGGCCTTCCACTAGAGCTATTTTACCAACATTGTTGATATATCCACACATAAAGCTTAACAAATAATCCAAAATCCCAAATAATCGCATTGCATTTATAAGCTCCATACAATCCAATGCTAATCGTCATGCAGTAAAAAAATAAAAAAAATAAACTACTCTAAACCTACTCCATGCATGCATAGTTCTCACCATTAATATTATGAGGAACAATAATATGGCATAGATTAAAAAAAAAATTTCCCATCCTGATTTTTAATTTTATAATTCAATTTCCAGCTACCATATACTCGTATGTCCGTACAGATGAAAACTATCTCATATCCACGGTTAGAATATAAGTACTATATCTATGTATTCAGTGACGGTTCTGCCATATGTGCAAGGTGTGCACCGCACACGGGCGGCCAAAATATATTCTATCCGACTATGTAATACTTTTATATTACTTTTACTTTTACTGAAAACATAAACTAAATTTCTTAAGTTTTTTAAATTTTATCATTTTTGAAGACTTTAGTTGTTATATTAAGCAGTAACGTAGTGTGGATTTAATTTTTGCCTATACTATGTATCTCTAATATTCCTACTATAATTCGCCAAATTCCCTTAATTGTTGAAATATTTTTATAAAAATAATCATATTCTAAGGAAAATTATTTTTCTTTTCTTTTTTGGCTTATAATCTTTTTTCGATTTTCTAACAAAATATTGAGAAAATCATCAAAATATGCAACTTAAAACTGAGTATTCTGTAAGCCATAGAGAAATTGTCAGTTTTGGATTTCATATTTTGATGATTTTTTCTATATTTTGTTAGAAAACCGAAAATAATTTATAAAACATAAAAAAGATTGGAAACAAAATCTTTATTTTCGTATTTGATTTATGACTTTTATTTAATTTACTGGATAGAGGCAGCCAAATAATAATTCCACACAGGCGGCAAAATTTCTAGAACCGGCCCTGTATGTATTGGTATAGAATAGGTATACAATAATCAATTAAATATTGAATATCGAACAAAAAATAATTTTCTGATGGCATTTTAATAGCACCTCCATGTCAGCCAAATACGCTAGAAAAATAAAATGATTTATTTTGTTTCTACCTGTTGGCTATACCTACCTAGGAAATTTAAATAAAATTCTAATTTTTCCGTATAGCAATTTGCGTACACGAAATTAAGTGGCTGGTACACAATTTTAAAGTGATTCAGAGGGGTGAGAAAATGTTTTTTTGTATTTTTTTTTTGGCTCATAGCAATGGTACCTACACACCTACAGACGAATTTTTTGTTATAAAGAGAAGTACTTTCTATTATAAGGTTTGTATGCCCGGGGGTAATGTCAAAAGTAGCATAAATGAAGCGCATATTGTGAACAAACAAAAAATATGTTGTTAAGCAAAACCCTAAATAATGTTATTAATGTAATTAAGAATGTGATTCGTTTTCGTTATTTTGTTGGTTAACAATAATTTATGTAGGACTATAAAAACAGTTATGTATATGTAGGTATATAATGTAAGTACATATTGAATAATTTTTTTTGTTTGTTTATTTTTTCACCACAAGTAAGTCATTTTTTGGTGTTGGATAAATTATTATTTAATCAACAACGGTGAAATAATTAAGCCTCTCTCATAGGGGCGTCATTTCAGTAAAAGCTTAGGGAGGGCAATATTTTTTAAAACACAAAATGTGATTTTTTTAAGCATTTACTTGCTTATAGTTTGTCTAGAAAAAAAGGCTAATAAGTATGCGAATCTATAGTATTTATTTTGAGTAAAAATAGGGGGGTATTAATTTTTTATGAGAAATGGTATTTTAGTATGAGAACACCCGTACAAAATGAACATTTCTAAGACTATTTTGAACAAAAAAATTTCCAAAATTATTTAAAAAATTTCGTTCAAATATAGTATGCCGTTTGGAGTGCAAATAACGGAATTTTCATATTCACTGCGTTCATTTCTGAGAACAGGCAAAAAAAAACGTCAATTGTTGTTAGTAAAAAACATGACAGAGAACTAGGTTCCGTTCTGTTCGTCACATATATGAAAATGAATGTGATTTTTATCTCCACATTTTTACCCATAATTGACTTGAACAAAACGCTGTACTTTTAGTATAGATTAAAAGTACATCTATACTAAAAGTACAGCGTTTTTTACTGATTTTTAACAAATTTTTGAAATTTATTCTTTTTAATATGACTAATGTATTAACCATTACGTCATCAAGTATTCTACTTAATTAATGATTTTATGAAAAAGATAAGTTTATTTAAGAAATTATGTAATGAAGCGTGAATTTTTTCTCGGAAGTAGGTATTTCGACTAATTAAACAAATAATAGTTTCAAAAGTTGTTTTTAAGTCAAGCGTGTTGTGCTTATCAGATTTTTGAAAATTAAATTTAAATTAGTTAAAAAGAAGTTATGTACACTGTACAGCTACTTCATTGTAGCTCTCGGCCGTCACTTACAATGTTGTTTTAGTTTAAATAAAAAAAAATTACCTTATTACTATTTTTTTAAGTGGATGGGAAGTCTAGTACTGCGAATCCTTGCTTTTAATGGTCGAATTAATTGTTTTTTATTATTTTTTATAGTTTTAGCTTTTTAATTTATTTAGTTTTAATTTTATTATTTTTAACTTTGTTTAAAATGCGCACTTGACTTAACTTTTATTGCCTCACACGAGCGTTTTTAATATACGCGACTATCCGCTTGACGGTCGGATCAGAACTTGTCCTCCTTTTCTCGTTTAACTTCGATCTCGGTTGGAATTATTAGGCGGAAGTAGGGATATATTTAAATGATGGGAATTTTCAACGGAGGATTAATTTACTTTAACATTTTAAATAAAACGCGCAAAATTTAAAAAAAGAATTACAAATTGAATTTTAATAAAAATAATTTACAAGATAGAAAGCTAAGAAAAATGTGATGACCGAGGAGGTCGTTACATCATTAATAGATTTCTCTTCATTAATAGATTTTTGTTTTCCATAAAAAATACGTATGCCTAGTTGTTTTTTTGTTAATATTATGAAATTATTTCTTATTAAGACAGTAGCTCTCGTTTTTTTAAATTTCAACGGGCTTAAGATTTTTACAATTTTTTTTTTTTTTTTGGGAATCTACAGGGAACAAAAATCGAAACACTGCTATCGTTACTCATGAAAACTCATTTTTTAGATACATTTTTCTATGCAAATTATGTTATTGCTATATAGTAGGTATATGTACAACATTTTTGTAGATAAATCTAGTAAACATAGAAATTCATCGCTCGTAAAGAAAAACTACACTAAAAATTATCCGCCATAATCATAAACATAAAAAATAAACTGAAAATTATTCCCAGAAAAGAAAAACAATTCATTGTCACCAACGTAATTTAAGAATTTTTTTTTTTTTTGTTATTTTCCAGAAAAAGTAAATTGTGTTTTTTTTCCGCAAAAATGTTTCAAATTTAATGTTTTTTTTTTGTGCGACGCTTGTGAAGTATATTAATTTGAAATTGCAACGGCAAACGACAGCGGAATGTCCCTTATTTCACGAAACTTTATTTAAAAAACAAACATATTTCAAACAAATTTACCACCCAACGACACACAGAAAATATATTGTTACATGAAACTTTTGTAATTTTCTTGTCTTTCTGTATATGTTAAATGTTCTCTATTCTGTAGAAGTACAACTTAAACGTTAAACCATATAATACAATGTATATATATATATATATATATATATGTATGTAAGAAAGAATATAGAATCGTTGGTATTATTACTTATGTGCAAGCGGCAAGAACGAATCTCAGCCCAGGGTATCCTATCAGAAAGTGTTCTTTTGTTTTATTTCTTATTAATCGCACTTCAGCATGATGCAAATAGAAGTTGACAATAAAATCCATTTTCACAAAGATACGATTTTGGAAAATCTATTTACTGTAATACGAGAAACAAAAGATGGATTATGGAATTTTGTTGCGTTCTACTGAACTTTTTATGTTTCATATATTCAGTAGTGATAATAAAGAAATGTTAAAATGAATATATTATAAAGCATTGTTTGTTATTTACGCGTAAATATTATTTTTTTAATTATTATATTTTCTTTTTAAAGTCCAAACAAGACAAGGACCAAATGTTATTTTAATTTATTTTTAGTAAAGTAAAGTTAAAGTAATACATCTGCAGTTGAATATGTGTAGTTGACTGTTTGGGTGATTACATGAACTGTCGTCAACTGTTACCAACTGTTGATGGCAGCAACAGTTGTCAACTGTGGCCAACTGTTAAAAGTATCAGTTCGTGTAATCGTAGCATAAGACGGAACCTCAAGGGACCGGAAAATTATTCCGTCTTAAACAGGTTTCCGTTTTACACAGAGTTAATAAAAAAAAAATTTTTGTAATTTTTAATGTATAATTCATTCATTCATCTAAAAATCATCATTCAGCAAAAAATTCGCATTTAAAATGATAAAAATATACCTAGCAAAGAATTCGTATTTAATATCCAGTAAAGAATGAAACGTCAAAATATGTATTAAACAAAAAAACTGATGTTTTATTTTTCCGTTTTATATAGGTTTTACCATTAAAATATGACATAAAATCTGTCCGTTTCCGTCTTAAGGTATTTTCCGTTTTACACGGGTTGCTTTGAATGGAAAAATCAACAATGACAAAAAAAGTTCCGTTTAATGCAGGTTTCCGTCTTTCACAGTTTCCGTCTTTCACAGTTTCCGTCTTTCACAGTTTCCGTCTTAGACAGGTTTCACTGTAATATACTCTCGAAAACTCGAACAATTCGAAAACTCGAACAGGGGTGAAATTATTCTGTTCGAGTTGACGCGATTCTACTGTATACATATAATGAGTAACGTACAGCAAAGTACCTCTGAAATTCTTACTGTAATCAGCATAACTAACCTATTGTTGAAATATTTTAACAATCATTATCTTAGTTCAAGTTAAATTTAATTTGTAAACTTTCCAAACTCAAAATTGCAAGCCTAATTCTTCGTAGAAAAATTGTCTTCCAGAATACCCAGTTTTGAATAGTAAGAATTTCAGAAATATACACTTTGCATAGGCAACAATAAAACTGCTCTTTTATTATCGACTTGTAAAACATTTTGTTATAATGTGCGAATCTATCCTTTGTCTAGTCTAATAGGATAATATTCAGTAAAGATCCTGTATATCAAAAATATAAATTAAAAAAATTACCAATACAGCTAAAGTACACCGTCTCAAAGAGAGAAATTGTCATAAATTTTGATAATGAGCGTCATCTTCGAAACTACAGAACTGTTATCCCTAAAGTAGACTTATTTGATAGAAGTTACTAATGTTTTTTTTCCAAAAATGGCAAATCAGATTAAATTAATTAACATTCCATACTAAATTTTATTTTATTTTAACCAAATAATCTCCAGTTCAAGTCTTTGTGACAAATATAAAATTTAATTAAGTAGATATCTACTCATCGATTCACCTCATTTCAACCCCATGTAAATATACAATGTATATGTACATATTCGTATCAAGTACATTATAAAGATCTACCCTGATTTGAAAACTAAGGTAAAAGCGAAAGATCAATAAGGTTACGTTAAATTATTTGCTTAACTTCGAGCTTTCAATATAAACCTTGTTAAAATAACCTTTGAATCGAAAACCATTGGCTTTTCCTTATAACATTGACTCACATCTTAGAAATGCATAAGAAACCACCACATATGTATATAGGATTGAATGTAGAAATCATGTTTGGTAGTAGCATGTACAACACATTTATCAAGTAGCTTGACAAATCAATCCATGTTGAATTGTGGTATTTTTGCTTCAAATAAATTATAATTCGGTAATTTACTTCTTTCGAAGTCTATATGGATCAATTGGTATTGCTTTTTATTTGTGTTAAATAACATTTATTAATATGACGTAAATTGAGGTAGTAGATCTAACAAAAACGAATAAATAAATTAATTAACTAAAAATCAACATCACACGAAGT
The DNA here is from genome assembly GCA_026745375.1 of Platyura marginata. Taxonomy (NCBI): domain Eukaryota; kingdom Metazoa; phylum Arthropoda; class Insecta; order Diptera; family Keroplatidae; genus Platyura; species Platyura marginata. Next base: position 6,782 of record JANSTT010018382.1, read on the forward strand.
TTTTAACATAATTGGATATCCAGCTACATCGGCTAACTTTTTCTCTTTAATCGACTCCAAAAGCCAATTGTATTCTACATGTTTACACATAGGCATGTACTGTTCTCTGCAAATATGAAGAAAATTATAATTTTATCGCTTAAGAAGTCAACCCCATTACCTAGTAATTCTCCAGTCATCTGTGAATAAATTGTTTTTGTGCAACACATGAGTACATCGCTTGGTGAAGTTTAATTCGATTCCACCCCATAGCATGAAATACCTTAATTCCTCTTTAACATAGTCACGTATCTCGGCTGGAACGTATATGAAAACACCCTCAAATATATTTATATCAGAATTCTTGGCAACCATCGTTGCTATTTCTTTCCGTTTCTTTTGGGTTAAATCGTAATCGGCTTCTGGAACCATTTGTTTTACCATTGTAGATTTTGTTCGTTTTGCATTGACGCCATCTATTTTGGCTATTTTAGATTTATCCGCAATATTTTCATCACTGCAGTTATCATAAATAATTTTCTTTGGTTTTATATCATCATCGTCATCATCATTATTATCATCATCAGTGGATTCTCTTTTTTGCACTTTAGACGTCAATTTATCCGGTGAATGATCTCTTTTTTGTGATTTCAACTCATTTCTAGTTGATGGTAGTTTCTGTTTGTCAACGACTTGCAATTTTGTTTGAATGTCAATGTCTGCATCATCCAATCCTTCTGTGAGTAATTGCAAATTACTGCATTCCTTAGAAGCTTCGAAAAGTTTTTTCAATTCATCTAAATTGGTGGCTTCCTTGTACGATTTATCATCACGACGTTTTGTTATACGCGGAAAACGAATTGATATCCCATCGGCCGTGTGTGCATCCGATTTGGTAAATTCTGCTCCGGTTATTTCCCAAACAGGCATTTTCGTTGGATTTGTTGCCAACATATCTGGTATTAGAGGTTTTTTGCATATAAGCCATGATGGCGGACTGTCGGGATCGGCTCTGTTCATTAGAGGTGAAAGTAGTTTCTGAAAAAAATATTTGAAAATGTGTCAAATAAATAAATAATAAATAATAAATGTCAAATAACTATGTACTTCGAGAAATTCGGATGCGTTCACCAAAGCAATAATTTCGAGGTTAATTATCAACATTCATCGATTAGGCAATAGCAACTCATTCTTGGAAATTTTATATTTATGACGTAGGCAGTTAAATCGTTTTAGCACCCCATTCTAAACATTTAAAGATTCACCTCAATGAGCTTATAACAAAAGAGTCTTAGGCATTTAGAAAACATTTTAATTTGGTTATACCCTTTAGGTATATTATATATGTAATGTAACTAAAACCTTTTTATTTGTGAAATAATACCCTTGACCTTTGTGGCATTGACAATTCAAAAACAAAACCAACCGAATCTAAACAGTAAAAAAAGTACAAATTCACAAGCTTACCCAAATGTGTCAATCATCAATTAACGCCTTTAACACAATGACACTTCGCCACTGTTATATACAAAATAAAATTTACAAATTCATAAACTCCCACCATTATTTTTAAATACCGTCTAGTCGTAGAATTTTTTTTTTTTCTTCTTTGTGTTCGGAAACAAGGCACGTTTTTTTTATTGCGAGTTCATGCACCTTTTATAGTACCCCCCCTGCCACACCAAAAACTTTTCTCGTTATTAACATTAAGAAATTTTAATTAATTTTAAGCGTGGTCTGAAAATGTTGGTTATGTGACATTATTTATTATGTGTCACCGTAATTAATGTTCAATTTCCCATCAAAAAAGGTATTATGTTTGGGATAATTAATATTCCAACGCAATCCCATCATCAGAGAAGCGTAAAATATATTTCCATTATTTACAGATAATTCTTCTCATTTAAAATTATCTTCTCTCCAAATAATGTGGTACTTACACTACGCCCACATATCATTTTTTAAAAAAAAAAAATCGTTTTCAAATAATTCGGTTTTTCGTTAATCCACAACGTCTTGGAAATGGGGTTTTTATCGTAACTAAACTACATTTAAACTAACCGACAATCATTTGCCATCAGCATTATTATCATGGATAGAGAAAACATTTTGTTCACCAGTAGTAAAAACGATTCCTACTCCAAAGGATGAAGAAAAGAAAGAAGGAAAAAAAAACATTTCAAAACCGCTTCAAATCATATTAAGTTCTTTCGTACGCCATACATACATACATATGTACATTGTACATACATACATATCCATACATAAATATATAGCTGCCGAACAAAAACATAAAACTATTTGCAACATTTTTCATTCGTTGCCAAGTCGTTACCGTAAATCTGATCCGCCTTGATTTTATAGCATAACTTTTTACATAAATAAGATTTCTATCAATAAAATACACGGGACCATTGTATGTGTTTGTGTATGGATGTTACTCTCTCTCTACGTAAAGTAAGTAATTCGAAAAAGATCTTAATAAACAATTTATTTTGGCAAACCATGCAACATTGTACAATGTACGATTACTACCCCTTTTCTCCCACCCCCACCCCCCAAACCCAAAAACCAAGAATCATTCAACATAACGCTTGTTGTATAATCAATTTACGTGTGCATACTGCAAACACATTAATTAACACAGGAAATCAATTGGTAATTGTTGTGCTGAAAGTAGATTTATCAATTAGTAATGGATTTAATAGTTTAATATGTGATGGTTAAGATTGAAGGGTGAGAGGCTTAGAAATGTCTATTTATTGCAACTCTGGTCGCTATCTCTCCAAAATTGTACAGTCTTTTCCGTGAGCCAAAATGACGCATGTTCTTTGATATTGTTCTCGGCAAAAGAGTTTTTTTCATTATCTCCAAGTTAATTTAGATGCAGAAATTTGCAACTTGATCGAATACTCACACGTCAAGTTTGACAGTTCTACATTCAGATCGAAATTAGTTTTGTGACAACCTGTTGGTATTTTCATTCTTCTTGTTCACCTCATACACCACATACCTCAGACATATATCAATCTCCACAACCTTAACATAATTGACACGACAAGCTCTTTTTTGTGTAAAAACAACACTTTCCAATGATAACTATTTTACCATATTTTGCAGTATTTTGCTCGTTATTAGACTGATTTTAAGGTAAATCCAACCACTCGACCTTATAATTCAAATTATCATACCCGAGAAAAACAATTACGTGTTTACGCTACAGTCGGCAACCACTCTACCCGCTGAGAAATTGTGTCGGTCTAGTGTGGGCATGTAGCAATAATGTAGAGTTTTATAATTTGTTCCTTTTTTTTGTCGGGGTCACCAACCATACCCGATTACTCTAGGTGCAATCGATTGTGTCGACTATAAGTGTGATTGATTTGAAACCGAATTTTTCTGTTCATCTCCACTGCTAATCTCACCCGTAAATACAATAATACAAAAAAGTTTGTTTTTTCTATATAAGAACGATTGAGTAATAAAACAAACAAACAAAAAATTTCGTTTCGACAAATGTTTATCCTAACTTAAAGCTTCATTAAATTGTTTGTGCTACAAAAATCTTTGGCCAGAGAGAAAATTTTTATTGTGGAACCATTGCAACTGAAAGCTTAAAGTTATTCCATAAAAGTTGTGTTAAAATGAAATCGATTTAATGTGGACATCGTAACATTTACTATTTTAGTATTTTAGATATTTTATTTTTCTCTGTGTTGGTGGTTTGCCTGATATGGTACTTTAGTCGAATTAGGAAAAGAAATTAAATAAAGAACGGTCTTCAAATAGAAATTCATTCATTTAATAGTTATATGACGGTTTGTGTTGTATGTGTAAGTTAGGTGGTGTGAATGCATGTATGTATGTATGTAAACACTTAATTTTTGTTGGGCGAATTAATAAAAAGTAAATGAAATGACAAAATTCTTCTACCAAATGTAGAATTACATTGAAAACTATTTTGATCACAGTTAAAAATACAAACAAATAGAAAAAATACTACTTCAGTCGGCGTAATTTTATCGCATACCTAATAAAATTTAGACAATAATCATTAAAATGAAATACCTTCAATTTTCGACCTCCGAGTATACAGGGTGTAACGTTAGCGGTGATCTTTAGTAAAATGGTGCCCTATCCAGGCAACCAAAAATACATCAAAATATCGTATCGGAGGGGATGACATATCAATCACTTTAACGCTAACTTTGCACCCTGTATAAGAATATTAAAAAGTCAATTTCCAAAATTAAAAATGTTCGAACTTTGTATACAATTCTTTTCAAGTCAGGAAATTAATTTTTTCTTGCATAGTTTTTCGAACAAGAGATTTTTTTTTTGTGAAAATACCTGACGGGTTGTGAATTAAGAAATATGTATACTAAAATTAGCGTATGTTAAAGTAACTTATCCAAAAAGGACGCATTAAATTAATTCAAAAGAGTGTATCGGTACTTGTTTGAATACCTACAAGTTGTTGTTAAAAACCTACCTACCAAACAAGGAAATTATAGGAAAGTTTATTGTGGGTGCATAAAGTTCAGATGAACTAAAACTTAAAACTAAAATGATAGCTCTTCTACTAATTAATTTGTAGAACAATTTTATCCAACCAAAAATCTTCAATTTCAAAAGTTTTTCTCCCAACATCAATTAGTCACAGAAAAAACTTTCTAAATATAAAACTCACCTGCATTTTATCCAATGTTTTATCATCCAAACCCGTATGCACTTTGGTAACAGTTTTCCACAACTTTGTACGTGCATCTTGGCATCCCATCAAAAATATACTGAGCATACCACCTTTTTTGCCCGTACCAAACCATGCACCCAATACCACCAAATCAGCTGAGTCAGCCATTTTTCCATCAAATAAATAATCCTTCTTCACCTTAAGCCAATGCCTTTTGCCAGGCTCATAAATTCCATTTACATTTTTTAAAACGAGACCTTCGAGACCCATTTGCAGCACCTTCAAAATTAAATTGCAACTTTTTACCGTTTTCAAACTAATATTAAAGAAAATAACACATCACCCGTAAAAGTAAAAAAAAAAAAAAAAAAAAAACAAAGAAAAAACTTTTCACCTTAGCTATCATGACACTCAATTCCTTTGGATTTTTAATAACATGTAATTCAGACAACTGCACATGGTTCTTAATGGGACGAATGTTATCCTCCAGAATTTTACGACGTTCCTTCATCGTTCTAGGTTGAAAAATGATAATAAAATTTTACAACGAATAATAAATATGGATATGAATAATTTATGCACAACTCGACATCAACGGATAACGATATTATAATAATAATAATAATAATAAAAATGTTATATGGTAGATGGAAGCAGAAAGAAGATGAAAAAAAAAATTACTTTTTGGTTAAATCCATGCCATTGTAGTAAATGCAATCGAATACGAACAGACAAACTTGAGCCGTTTTATATTCCGTTTTCTTATGTTTTCCAAGTGTCCCAAAGGGTAAAAGTTCCCCAGTTGCTGTGTCAACGGCGATAATTTCTGAATCCAAAATTAATTCGTTTGCATTTGGAAATGCCTGCAAAAACCATACATATGTATGTCGAAAAGATTAAAATAAAAAACACGTAGAATATAAAATAAAACGCTAAAACAAAGTTATTGTGACGGAAAAATAAATGGAACAGAGAGAATAAAACGAAAAATAGGACAAATAAAAAAAAAACATACTTGCGGAATAAACTGTTGGCAATCCTTTATCTTGTGATCCTGTACGGGTTTCAAGTTTCGTGAAAAAAATCTACAAAAATTACATTTTCATTGTATAAATATTACATTAAAATTACACATTAAAATGAACGAAAAAAAAAGAGACACACACCTAAACTCGTCGCCCTTTTTGTGTAGTTGCACACGTTCGCCATCGTACTTAATTTCGCTGTACATACCTGCCGGGCATTTTTCAATTGCTTTTTCAACAGACTTGCATGCCTCAGCCAACATTGGACTTATGGGAGACATTAACTGCACCCCAATGCTACCCTATACATCCGCCACACACCATAAATACATGTAACAAGAAAAAAGAAAGAGAGAGAGAGTGAAAGAAAAATAAAAGTAGTCATTAGAAAACGCTTTTAATTAGGAAATAACTTTTAAAATGGTTTTAATATTAAGTAAAATAAATTTCAAATTAAAACGAAAATGGTTCTGTTCTGTAACACTTAAATGAGGTGGGAGGGATAAAATGGCGCGTCATCACAAATGGCGATTCAAAAATGTTTATTATTTTCGGTACATGAGGGGGAACACGAGTGTGATGCTGACTACGCTGACTATTGAAATGAATGGGCGAGAGAATGGGTTGTGGCATATTACACAATTCTAGAACCAGTAAATCAACTAATTGTTTAATTAAGTAAACGCAAATAGTACATTAAACGCACAGAAACGGTTTCAATATGATTATTGCAGTAATAAATTTGTTCCGTGTGTTGTTTTAGTTGGATTTCATTCAAACGTTAAACGTGTAAAGTTCGTGCAATTTGCTGAATTGTAGTTTCAGTGTGTTTAATCGCTTAGATATTAGCTGATAGTTTAAACAGATAAATTTCTATCTGAAATGATGCATTAATTAATTAAAAAAATTTAATTTTAATTAAAAGATATTGGATTGTTCCTCACAGGGGATGCCAGCTTGTAATAAATTTATTGCATAATATTTTATCTATATACCAGGGCAAGCTGGTGCGCGAAATAAAATTTAAAAACTACATGAAGTAGCCATATTGAATTATCAGCTTGCAATTTAATTAATTTTGAGTCTTAGTAGAGAAATAATTTTTAATTACTATTTAATTTGATAAAATGTTATGGCCGCCATTTTGAGTTTAACCTCCATATAAACATTTGAATAATTTAACTTTTTTTTTGTCTTTGAAGCAGAAAAGACTAAATCGACTATTTTTATGTATCAAAAGAAGTCAATTTAGATAAGATGACTTAAAACCGAAGAGATAAATCAAGCCGAATATACAGAAAAAAAATATTATGCCACCACAAGATTGGCACGATTTGTCCCAAAATTAATAGAAAACCAGTAAAGAAGTAAAAATTGGCTACGCCGATTATAATATACCCGTATGAGTACTTGTTAATTATTTACAACTTTGTACATGTATATTTTGTCTGTACAATAAATTGAATTGAATGATTAAAAACCTTAGAAATGAT
>JANSTT010018383.1:0-13967 GCA_026745375.1 Platyura marginata
TTAGGTATACAAATGAAATAGAAGTTGGTTTTTTACAATCGTCAAAAATTTTTGGGGTCCTGGGTTCCCCAAACACGATTCTAAGGTTAAAAATAATTGGAAACATTTTTTTCACTTTTTTTCAATTTTTTTTGTGTAATATGATTGTTTAGTGTGGAAACCTTGTAACTTTTATTGCTTAATCAGCCATACGGTCATAGTACTGTAGTGTTGCGGAAATTTTAAGTTTAAAAATATTTATGATGAAAAATGGCAAATTTTGATGATTTTCTCTTTTATTATGCAAAAAAAAAGTTTGGAATTAAAATTTAACTTCAATTATATGTTTTTGGTATTTTCTTCTACATATAGTTTGATCATAAAGACCAGCAGATCGCTTTTACACTTCAAATTTCCGGATGACGATTTGCATAGGAAATAATGAATGATCGCCTAGGTTCTGCTTACCCAACAGTCAAAGTTCACCGCTGGCCACAGCGGACACAAAAAAGCAAAACCAAGATATGCAGAAATGTTCAGCGTATTTCTATCGTTCTAAGTTCTATGGAATGTTATGCAGGCAGATTCTGAAGCCACTTAACCCTCAAGCGCAAATTTTTTTTATAACAAAAACGCAAGAGTGAGTATACGATTGTTGTAAAAAAAAAATGAATACATTTTTTTTTTTATTTTTCTATAAAACTTAAGAAACTCAAAAATAGTAAACAAACTCCGGTTGAAAAAGTTTTTCCTATAAAAGTTATAGGTTTTTTCTTGCACTGCGGAGTACAACGGACTTCATTTTGTGCTTTAAAGTTAAAAGCCATATGAATCTATTAAAAAATAAGGAGAAAAGGATTAATAATATTGTGGTCTAATTATATAAGTACTCGGGGTTAGGGAGGGTATATTCAAGCCATTTATATCTCACGTCTTTATCAGCTTATTTATTAAATACAAAATTACAGCATTTTTAATTGCATACGATTAGATAACCAAACAAAAGGTAACTTTTACCAAATTTATATTTAAGGTGATTAAGAACATTTTACAATTTAATCAACAATTTTTTTTTTTTTTTTTTGTAAAATGAATGAAAGTAACAACATAACATTACATTATTACATTGTCTAAACTCTTAAATTACGTACACTCATAATCTTCTATTGTTGCGTTAAATCTGCGTCTACCACAGAAGAGACATTGGAGTAAAAATTTTTCTACATCACTTAATAACTTTATGACTTGATGTCGGATTTATGTCATTATAATGTCAAAGAAATATATTTAAAAATATGACTGGTATGTTATTTGGTAGCTCCAGAGAGCTCCAGTATAATGAGTTTTTGTAACACTTCATTAATTGTCCATTTATGAATGTTCCACAAAATGTACACCTACGCGCGTATTAACATTATTTATCCGTCACTATATGCGCTGATTGATCAGCGGACAGCTTAAGAAGGTTTTTTCGAATACAATGAATTTGATTGATTTAAGTTTAAAAATTCCCCCAGCCATTGAATTTGATATTTATAGAAATTCTTCTTCACATAAGTATTGTACAAGATTTTATTAATATTTTTATAATGCGATGATGAACCGCAAGGGTCACACGTTTTAAGACGTTAATTTCTTGCACACGAGTTTTATGGTATATATATATAGGATCTTTCAATTGCATGGTGAGGAATTTTTTGGAGATCAATGTCTTGTCCTTGCTATTATTAATAATCTTAAATATATAGAGTTCGTGCATTTAGTCGACGGAATATGTGTGTATATATTGACGCCTTCATATAAGATCATGGCTTCTTTTTGTATTAGACATCCATTCAATGGTATCATCTATAATAAACTATTACCAAATTTCAATTTGTTTTATGCAGATTTCCTCGCGTGATGAGCAATCACATTTAATTTTGCATAAATATGTAATGTCTTGTATATACAAGAAAGACAAAAGAAAATGTAATAATTTACTAAGATGACTTTTTATTATGCATAACCTAAGTAAGTTATATGGTTGAGTATTTTGCATGGACGGAAAAAAAACACTGTTGTGTAAACCTTTCTTAAAAATCTGCTGCTACTTGACACAACAATAGTTTTTACTACAAAACAACTTAAATAGATACCTACATGAAGAGAATAATGAAATTTGTAATCGTCTTGGAACAGTCAAGAAACACACGAATAGCACTTTGAAATGAAAAATTTATCGTAAATTAATAAAATTTCATTCCATTTATTGATTTGTTTACTTCCTAGTTTTGAACGAACTCAATCTGTCATTGTATCATCGTAAATTGTAACTTTATCCATTTGTTGTTGTTGTTGTTGTAGGTAGTTCCTAATTAAATCTGGAGTTTTTCAAACAGGTGGTAGTTTGTTTTTTTTTTTAAATCACTTGCTGAGGCTAATATCATATTTTTATCCCTACTTAGGTTTTTCGAATTTAAATTCGAATATAAATACTTCCCCGGGGCGAGACTCTCAGGGTCGATAAAAGAAGACGCGGCACTCTGTGCAATAGTTTTTTTTTTATTTTATTGCAGTTACATTTTGAGCATGCAAGAAAAAAATTTATTTATCAAAATTGTATATAACATACTCGGATATGGCAACAAAAATTAAAAAAAAAAAGTTAAAATGGGACTTTTTCAACTTTTATTACAGTAATTGTATGATCCTGATGATTGTGAAATGTGTCAATGCTGTACGACCTGCTGACCGATATTAACGGAATATTTCCTGGCAGAGATAATAAAGTAAGCAATTTTTTTTTGTTAAACTATAAAATATAAAACAATTTTTTCTATAATCTGCTGTTTTTGGAATGGGCTTTGGTAGTGAATTTTGAATTTTGAACGTCGCCGGTCTTATCTTTTTATAGACAAAAATGTTTCACAATCAACCGTTAAGAGTTACACAATCGATTTAATGAACAATTCATGTAAGTATTACAAGGCTTTATTTATTTTTGCTCATGCGCATTACGAGAAAGATTTTAACTAAGTTTCACCCAAAGAAAACAAAACATAATCTCACTTTACAAAATTCGAAAATTGATTGACTTAATATTTTCTCTGAATCCTTTCATTATTAGGGGGAGCGGGAGGTCCCGGGTTCAAGTCCGGTAAAACATGAAATGAAGATTGAATCTCAGGCCGGGTGGTTGGATTGCACTTAAAAACAGTCTGGTATTATCTCTAGCATTGCTTCAATGGCGGTGAAATAGAGAACATTTGTAAGGTTTCCGTAAAGAGAATACCTCAAGTGCTACATTTTCCCACAAAAATTGAGATCATCAGATCAATTGAGATAAATGTAACTGGAGTATTACATAATAGGCTTAAGTAAAGGTCGCAGTATAAGTTATTCATTAAAAATCACACTTCTATCAAAATCAATCAATTATTAGGGGTTTTTCTTAAAAAAATATGTGTGAGGTGACAAAACACACTTTAAATCATAAATATAAGAGAATAGTGGTCAAGAGCTTGTATCTTCAACAAGAAAAAAAGGTTTAAGGGAAAAATGTTTGTGACTTGCAATCTCTCTCTGTTTAAATACCCTGACTAGGATACTAAGTAGATAAAAGAAAAGCAGTCAGAACATATCATCACATTTAAATAAAGCATTGATAAACAAAACTAAACGATTAATAATAATCGTCTAATAAATAATTATTGAACTCTCGTCGACCTTGAATATCCTATTTATAATTGGATATTCTTAATTAGGTAATATTTCAAATTGAAAATATGTTCTATAATCTTTACCCGTTACTTACATACCTATAAAAACTCGTTATTAGTAGCTGCACTTAGTAATTATATTGCATTCTTAATAATTCTAAATGATTTTATCGAAAGCGAATGATGCATCAACATCAACAATGTTGTTAAATGTCAACAAGGAAGAAATTGTTGAATTGCATATCTCTTCTATGTACTACAACACTACCTACCTACATATAATAAAATAATAATAAAAATGATTTTTGTGCCAGAGTGAAAGTGATCGAAATTGGTCAATATAACAAAAATCATAAATGGCAAAACTTTGTGTACGGTACAATAAATTTTTTAGAAAATATTTTGCACGATTTAACCTTCAGTTATTAACTAAGACGTCAAAATAAATAGATATTTATTATACATTGCGCATTATTAGAAATAAATCTAAACACACCAAACACAACACAATAACTATACTTGACCACTCATGATTTAACAAAAATTGAATGAAAGAAAAAAAAAAATTGCAATTTTTTATAAATGAAAACTCTTTGTGGCCAGCACCTCTATTGTATACTTTCTTCATTATTATCCGTAAAAGTCATCAAACCCATCGATTGATTGAAGTAGCTCTTTTCAATCCCATGGCACACGGCTATTATGTAATTTGTTTAAAGTATCATATTACCTGTATGTGTACTTACATGTCGGTGTTGTGACTGTTGAGATCAGAAAGTCAAAACACTTATACGTACATATGATATGTAAAAGTACCTCATGTTGGGCGCCAAATTATAACAAAACAAACAAAAAAAACTTCTGGGCACCGACTCAATGGTAGTTAGTGTGTTGTGTGCTAATTGTCATTATGGCCGATTGTCACTTCTATTACCAGGTCGCTATTATTTCATCATCTACTGTTTGTATGGTGGAATGTGAACCATTCGTTGTCAGAATTGATATTTTGTTATTCACAAAATATTATCCACATCACATATTGGCCTAGAATCTTAACAACTGATCTACCTGGTAAACGGACAAAATCCCTCCGGCTTGAACTTCTAAAACGTAGGTTTCTTGCGTAGCCATAGGTTGCTAACAAAAGGCCCCACACGGACTAGCAAAACGGAGCTGTCTTGCGTAGGTATAGATTTTTGTTAAAAAATTCATCAGGAAGGATTTTGTCTGTTTAAAAAAAAATTTCCAAAGGGGGTTTTGTCCGTCTTTCTAAAAATTGTCGGAGGAGAGATTTTGTCCGTCTTTAAAAAAATTGTCAGGGTAGGATTTTTTCCTAGAACCGATCTACCTATGCTAATAGTAAATAAAATTGTTATAAGTTGACGTTACTTATCCATTACTCATGGAACATTTCTATTCTATTCTTGCGGTTATATTTTCTCGCGGAACTTTTACTGCAAACCACAAAATTATAGCTAAATTACAGTTGATTGTTACTGTTGCACCCACATTCTAAAATATATTCGGCCGATGTACGCAGAGATACATTTGATCTTACATTTGATCAATGAGGATCATTGCAAAATTGTTCAATTCATGAGCAGACTGTTGTAATCTGTAGGAATGCGGAAAAAGTAAAATTTGTCGACTGAAAACGCATATGCGGCCCTGCTGAGTAAAATAGTAAAATTCGTGCTCGATGTATTGCTTTTGATATTGAAAATACATGTAAATTATTATGTCGTGATAATTAACTAAATTAGATCTAAAATGATTGATCATTTAGACGAAAACTTGTGACATGTCTGAATCAGAAAACATTTTTTTTCTCGATCTTTCAAATTGAGGCGTTCCTCATGTAATTAACTGAGTAACAACAAGTTCTGACACAAATTGTGCAAATTTGCCACACAAAAAAAAAAATAAATAAAAATAAACACAGCCGGATACCGATAATTTTTAATATACAAGATGATGGTGTGTCTCTAGAAGAACGAAATCTCATCTATCAATTTTCGTGCAAAATGCCGGCTCTTTCTCCTTCGGCATATATATAAAAATTCTCAACGAAACATTTTATTAATATTTTGTTTGGTAAGCAAAAAGAGAATTATGCAATTCCGAGAGATACAAACCACATTTTATTAATTGTGTAATAATTAAAATGCATCATTCTCTATTGTATTTGAAACAATTATATCATCACTTTGTTTGTTGACCCGAGAAATTGCGATATTTGTTTTTAATAAGAGATTATGCGGCCGGGCCCACCTACAATCCCAACATTTTATTACTATTTTTTATCCGCAGATTGTTTATTGCTTATGTTGCCGAGTAGAAGTGAAAATTTTCTACTTCTTTTTTTTTTTTTGCTGCTCTATTTGTTTCAGTAATTAGATTTATTGTGATGTTACTGCAATATTTCAATGTAATGCATCAAATTCTTTGCTGCATATTCCTTTAAGAGATTTAGAAAGATGTTCAAGATAATTTAATACAGATAAGTCGGTTTTTTGCTTCTTCTTCTTCTGCTTCTATAGTTAGTATTGTGCTGTGTGCATTTTTAAATTGTTATATACATGACAGTAAAACAATTACAGAAATAGAATAGTCTAGAAATTGGGTCAAATTTACTAGATTGACATCATAAGTAGATGTAAGTACGACGTAAAAACCAGACAGTTTTAAATCTCTTTTCTTATGTATGTTTGATCTTAATAGACCTTTGCAATGGAACGAGATCTTTGAAGATATATTGTCGTATTAGCAACAAATATTTATGTAAATTTTGTTTCGTTTTGAAATTTATTAGGAAATTTCTTCTCTAATATTATTGGTCGCTTCGCTCGTAAATTTGTCTGTGTTTAGCTACTTTTTTTGAAGAAGAAGAGACACTCCATTTTGATTTAACAATAAATTTCCAAAAGTCGAAAAGTGTTAGTTTCGTTTTATATGTAGAAATGTATCGTAAAAAGTAGGGTGTAAATACGAAAATTTTGAATTTTGAAGACTTACCGAATGCTACAATAACGAATATTTGTGAAATTGAAATAAAAATCAATAAAACGATGTCTGGCTCTAAGATGGCCAAAAAGGAACAAAATTCCCAATCATATTGTTTGAAATTATGTACCCTATTGCTTTACTTTGCAGTCACCACCATTTTGTGACTATTGCACTTAGTTCTGCCTAAGAACTATGAAGAAGAAACTGGCGCAACTTAGATTGGATTGATATCGAGATCACATAACCATTACCTAAAGAGAATCGACAAATTCCATAATTGTGATGAAATCCCGCATGACACCACCCATTGATTTCAATGCCCCATGATGCCTACCAATAGTATATTTCTGGACACTGGACATGATAAAGGTAGCGCAGTTCCTCGGCCACGAAATGACATAGGCGACGCATAGCACCTGCTGGCTACTACAACAACAAGAAGAAAACTTAATAGGCCGCTTAACGTTGACGTATACTATAATAAAGTCTTTAGATTGTGAGTTAGTAAGTGTGGAGAGGGCGGGCGCCCTAGAGCGCCCAAAATTCCTTAGACCTCTATAGATCGGCCCATTAGACATCCCTCTTTATACATTTCTGACAAGCTCTTTTTTGCAGCACTTGCGGTGTTCTTTTTACGGAAACCTTGCAAATGCTTGTAATAGCATTGCCATTTTTAGAGATAATCTCATTATTTAGACTGTTTTTAAGTGCAATCCAACCATCTGACCTAAGATTCAAATCAACATACCAGAGAAAAACACTTCATGTTTAATCCCCAGTCGGTCTTGAACCCGGAACCTCCCGCCTTGTTAGGAATCATGACTTAAGATTACAAAAAGTTGTTTTTTCTCTCATATCAACTGTTCCTGCACAGCCCACATCCTTACATCAATTTTCGTTCGTCCAAAAATGAAGAAAGTTACTAAAAAAAATTGGCAAATTTGTCGGAATTTGAAGCACTCTACAAAAAAAATTGCTGAATAACACCAACACAACCGCTAATATTACCTAATTACGTCATTTACCGAAACTTTAAAAAAATCACCCACCCACCCAATCCATAATATTGGGACATTGGCATTGTTTATATTTATTTAATGCTCATTTCGATCATTGTTTTAATAGAGGTGATTGCATTTTCAGTTTCATTTTCTATAAATATTTATTTAATTCATTTGTTATTACTACATATTAGGTTCATTGCACGCTATAATAATACCTAATCCTCTTGTACTTGTTACTTACTATATATACTTATACAAATCTAATTACGAATTCTCATTCTAATTACTTGTAATCTTATCTTTAGGTAGGCATCTGGCCAAAAAATCGGTTCACAAAACCTTGGAAGTAAGAATTTCTTGAAATAAATAATGAAACAATGTTTGAATGTTAGTAGTATAGATGTTAAACAATACAATTGAGTCGCATAAATACCTTTTACCTTAATCAGATTATAATATATTATTCATTGTTTATGTATGTACGATTGTACGTACCGAGTCTATTATTTAAAAATGCGAAAATTATGCTACAGTACTCGTAAATTTGTAATAATATCATGAGTTTGTAGTAAGTAAGTAGGTACACGTCTCTCTATCTCTCTCTGTGTGTAATGAAATGATTGTTTTGTTTTTTTTTTTGTTTTTGTTTGATGTAATAAAGATATTAACAATGGAAATTACTCAGTGACAACCAATATTATGTTTATTTGATATTGTTGGTAGTTAGACTCTGGTTTGAACTTTAATCAATGGAAATTAATAAAACAATAACGAATAGAGATGGGATTGTGATTGGAATTCGGATTGAATGAATTTTGTTATGTTCTCTCAGACACTTTTTAAGATGACATCATTGCAGCATATCTGAGGTGATTCCAGTAATTCTACCGGGTTTACGAACAGTTGATGTCAATATTGTCAATATTTTTATTTTTTTTGTTTTTTTGTCCCTCTCGGACAATTTGTGTTCCGACAATTTTTTAAGTTTTTTCGGGTCATCGTACGTATGTATGTTGAGCATTTAGCATCGAAAGTTTACTACATCAAAAGCATTCTGGCTTCAAAAGTACAATACAGCATCGCAAGGACCTAACGAATCGATAGTCCTTCACCCTTTAGACATCATTGCAGCATATTTGAGGTGGTTCCAGTAATTCTGTCTCTCTCGAACAATTTATCTTTATGGCAATTTATCTCGGAAGATAATTTTTAAGTTTTTTCGGTTTATCGTACGTATGTAGAGCATTTAGCATCGAAAGTGTACTACATCAAAAGCATTCTGGCTTCAAAAGTACAATACAGCATCGAAAGCACCTAACGAATCGAAAGTCCTTCCCCCTTTAGCAACGAATAGAGATGGGATTGGGATTCGGATTGAATGAATTTTGTTATGTTTTCTCAGACAATTTTTAAGATAACATCATTGCAGGATTGCAGCATATCTGAGGTGGTTCCACTAATTCTACCGGGTTCACGAACCGTTTATGTCAGGATATTTTTGTTTTTTTATTTGTCTCTCTCGGACAATTTGTGTTCCTGCAATTTATCTCGGAAGATAATTTTTAAGTTTTTTCGGGTGATCGTACGTATGTAGAGCATTTAGCATCGAAAGTGTACTACATCGAAAGCACTCTGGCTTCAAACGCACAATACAGCATCGAAAGCACCTAACGAATCGAAAGTCCTTCCCCCCTCAGCATCGACATTTTTATTTTTAAGCATTTTTAACAGGAAATTTTAAGAAAAAAAAACATTAAAACGAATAGATTTTTTTTTTTTTTTAATTTTCAATGCAGGAAACATTCGATGTTTGCCACTTTCAATACTATGTCGAACTTCAATGCGGTCGCTTAAATCTCTATGCTATGGGAATGCTTATGATTGTTGGGAGGATGGTGATTTTATATTCGCCTGCAGGCGCATGTCACGTACGAAGCTGTCTCTGGTTGTAAATTTTATTTGCATAGCCTAGCATTTGAAGATTGAAAATTTAAAGAACATGGATCTGAACGTTACTTATATGATTGCGCCTGTGTTAGTTAGAAAAACAATTCTTTTTAAAATTTGTTTTCAGAAACTTAGGAATTTTTACGTGACATGAGTGTTGTCATTTCAAAGAGATAAATTTAAAGAAAAAAATAAAAAAACTAAGATAATCTGCTAATCAATTAGGTAGTTTTTGGTTTTTTCTTTTTAAAATGTCTCGAAACTTTTTGTCATTGATATGAACAAAAATAAGGATTTGCAATCAAATTGACACTTAAACTTGTCCGATGAAAACAATTTTTTCTTCTATCTTTTATTATAATTGACATTTCTGTAGTTTGTGTGTGTGTGTGTGTGGCTATGTGTAGGGGAATAAGTATAAAGTTGTGGCATGTGCAAATCGACCGCCTGGATGAAATCATCTTTTATTGTTCGATTAGGAAATAAATAAAGTTAATTTAGACTCGGTTAGAAATTAATTATTTGACTATTCTCTATATAAAAAAAATGTTATTGAAAAGTCTATTTAAAATGATAAGATGACCAAATACCGGCTTTCTTATTATGTATATTTTGTATACATACAGTTTAGGATGGTATATGAATTTTATGTAAAGCTTCCCATTGTAATAGGAATTCTCATAATAAAAGTATTTAGCAAAATTTTAAATTAAAATTAAAATAATTTATTTCTTTTAATATGTTTGGAATATAAATTGCGTGAATAGTTTATTGTCTTTTGGCGAGTCACAATAGGCTATTTAAATATATTAATGCTTAACGATTATTATGTTTACTAAAAAGAAAAATGAAAAAAAAAAAAAAAAAAAACCTCTTTATAGTGAGGTAATCTTTGGTCCCATGTGGCGCCTCTAAAATGTGATAAATGCCCAAACAATTACTTAAACATTTAAAGACACATTTTTATGTTAAAAACAAGGAATTTTTATTCTTTTTAATTTTCTTTAAAATTAAATTTATTTATTTTACATGAGTACGAATTCGTGTTTACGTTCTGCATGGCAAAATCTTATTTTTTTTGTTGTTATTTTCATTCATATTATTGATGCTTTTAAACACTTTGGTGGACATGCCCCGTTATAGCCCGTTGGCAATATCTATATAAGGAACATATATATATTGGGTCTGTCAGAGGGCGTTCAAAGACGATCCTAAATCTTATCCTTATTTTCTTCAGTTTGAAGTAAAACAACTCTCATATTTGGTATTGATTATAAATGATTATGGATTGGGATGTGTTCGCTACAAAGAGCCAATCCAAACTTAAGTGTTCATTGAGTGCTTTATATTGACAATTCGTATATTGTTCGTGATAGAAATTCTTTTACTAAAGACGAAAAACTCTTCAAAAATGTGTTCTATAGCTTTGGCGATATTGCAAATGGAAAGCAAGAAGAATTTACAAAAAATAGATGACGAGATGTAAAGACATCCTTGTGGTAGTGTTCCACTAGTCATAAATCCGCATTGGGGGTTTTTTTTTAGAATGATAAACAATTGTTACTTCCTGGAATGTTATTTTCTACATCTGTGGCCACAGCATTTTACTGCTCAACTTAATGCCACTATTCGAGCTCACCGCTAGTTTCTGTTCTGTTCCAACGAGAAAATTGTGTTGTTTTATAATTGCGTAAAATCTTGTGGGTTATTTGTGCACAAAAGCTTAGAAATACCAATTCAAAAATAAATCAAAGAAACATAAAAATGCCACTGGATTAAATAAGAAGTGACAATTCTGGCAGTGTTGTATTTACTTAGACTTGACGGATCTACAGGGATTAGTTTAGTTTAATGTGAGAGAGCGGACCTCGAACGCCCGAAATTCCTTAGTTGGGCCCATTAGACATCCCTCTTTATCCATTTCTCTCAATTTTTGACAAGCTCTTTTTAGTGGAACGAAGCACCACTTGAGGTGTTATTTTTACGGAAACCTTACAAATGTTCGAAATTTTAACGTTATTTCTAAAGATTGCCATTTTAGAGATAATGTCATTATTTAGACTGTTTTTAAGTGCAATCCAACCGCCATTGGTCTCAGATTCAAATCAACATACACTTTGTTTCATTCCCCAGTCGGTCTTTAACCCGTGACCTCACGCTCCAAAGGCAACCACTCAATGTACTGAGCCATTTGGTCGGTTATGTACAGGGGTAGTACCCTGGTTTTGGTTTTTGTAAGATTTTGTCTTGTTGAATATTTGGAAAGTTTCAGTGAACTCTCAGTGAATCGATTATATTGATAATTTACGTGCCGGTCTTCTCTCATTGTGGGTAGATGTTATTGACAAGGGTCCAGAGATCTTAATAAATCTTTCAATTAAGTTGAAAATCAAACAAAACAATCTCTTGGCAGGACTATATTATTATGAATAATTAATTACACTAAACTAAAATACAATTTGCTGAGAGGGCGTTATGCAAACCCACACAATAAAGGCTATATTCACTTAAGATGTCTTTTGACAGCCTTTTTGTAGATACATAACATTTTTGCATATTTATATTATCTATCTATATGTGGGTTTCTATCTTAATCGAATTTTAAATTGGACAAAAATCATGTGTCCCCCCCCTTTTTTTTATTAAACATAACACATACAATTTTTGGAGTCTTCGTGACGCCGGTCTTTTATGGTAAAACATTTTTCGTATTGTGATTGTGATTCAGACAAAATCTTAAAATCAATTTAATTTATTGTAACTCTCGGTGAGTGTGCTCTGAGCTTTTAACGTCGTATCTTATTAACTATGCTTATATGGTAAGAGAATATTATTTATTTTTTTTATTGATTGATATAATAACATACTAATTACATTGATTTAAAATATGTTTTCGTGGGAACAAATTATACGTTGTTTGGTATAATACAAAATTGTATTTGCTTTGGCAGTCGTTTCGATTAAATTGAAAAGACGTGCTGAAGGTATTACTTGTAACAACAATTTATATAGAAACTCTTTAACAATACATTTATATATTAAGACACTACTATGTCATAATATTTGTTAATAGGTCAGTTTGTTTTATGTTTTATCTACACGGTTAAAAATAAATTGTAATAATTTTAACAGAGAGAGAGAGAGAGAGAAAGAGGAGTAAAAATTTATTATCGACAAAATTACTCAAACAAAGAGACTTTCAGTTTCAGAAAAATTAAGAACAACTACTTCTAGTCTAGACAATTGAATATGTCAGTATTTATGTGATTTTAAATTTTCACTTGAATGCAAGGTGCTTCAAAAAATGTTTTGGAGACATCGATACCACCACAAGCGTAGGCAGTAGTGTAGTAATCGTATGCACAAAAAAAACGGTTTTCACTGGGCGGGCCACATACAAAGACTAGAAGATCACCCAAATGGAACCAGAGGACGAAGACTCCTAAGCTGCGTTAGATAGATAGCGTAATAAAAGACTGTAATAGTATGGGAATTGATAGTTGGACGTGATAGTTCCCGATGGCGAAGGTTTTTTGGATTCGCCTAAGACTCACAGAGGGTAGGATGATGATTAATTTAAATTTTCAGGGATCTCTTTTGAACAATCTATAATTAATTACATCAAAACGTTGTAAATAGGAATTTTGTTGTTGTAGCTCGGCGATATTTGTTTAATTTAGGTGTCATAGTTACACTATTAGGTGTCATAGTTACACTACTGTCATTTTTCACATATATTTTCTAATATGTATAGAACGAAAACTTACTTAGGATTGAAACGGAATTTGCCTAAAGTGCATATAAGGACTTGCCTAAAGTGCATATTAAAGACAGATTTATAGATATTAAATTTTAAGGATCAATAAGATTCATTACAAATGCGTATTTAATATTTGTCGACTTTCATTTGTCCGATAGTGTAGTATGATACACAAATATGTGTTCAATTGGAACATTATTTTTTTTATATTGAACCTGTATAACACGGAAACCTGTCTAGAACTGAAATTTCGCCCGATCCCTTGAGATATTTCGTCTTAGTCAGGTTTTACTGTATAATAAAAATATATTTTGTAAATACATTGTTTAATTTAAATTGATACTTTTTTCGAACGATAAAGTTGGTATCCTCACTATAACTTAAGGAACGACTAGTAAGGTAAATTCGAAGAGATAATAAAAACCCAGGAGGGACTGTCAAAAGAGACAGCGCTATACGAATCATATGTAAATTGTAAAATTAGTTTTGTGATGCAAGTTTGACAGTTAAAGAGAGAAAAGTAGCCGTCGCCATTTCTTATTACAGTTTTTTCGTCCATTGTCGTCCCAA
>JANSTT010018384.1:0-13967 GCA_026745375.1 Platyura marginata
TAGATTCATCGGACTTCAATGTAATAATAAAGTATAAATGCTAAAACACTAGATGAAGACAAAATAAATTGTTTAAAGCAAGTCGGAAGATGTTTAATCGCGTTGTATATTTTTTCTCAAAACTTTTGTTACACGCGTTACTATATGTACGAGTATGTAGGTAAGCAGATTAAGTAACACAAATTTACTCAATTTTATTTAGTATTGAATAGAGAATTTTACCAAAACCAATCCAATCCAAATACACCAACACCATAATACAAACAAATTGAGCTACCCTAATTTTACAAAAATATTTTCCAAATTGAAATATGTATACACTTTTTAACTTCTCCATTTTAGACCAGTTATCATATTTAATCTAATTTTTAACAAAACTAATATTTCACTTTTACAGAATTCTATAAAAGAATAAACCCATAATCTAATCCATTACAGTAACTATACTAATATAGTATGAATAACAAATATTTAAGTGTGTCTGTTGCATTTATTTATCACAAATAAGGATATAAAAAGATTTTCATTAGAGTTACATGAAAAAGTGCATCATATTTGCGTTAAATTTATAGAACATAAAAGAAATAAAGGATTACCATAAATTTCACTTTAATCTCACAGAAAAATAAAGAAGAAATAATGCGATTCCCGAAAATCTATGACTATGGCTACAAAATATTCGGTTAAGAAAACTCGCACATATTTTTCCTTCTGCTCAAATAAAGCGAAAGTATTATTATTTATTAGGTTGTATACGTATATGTATGAAATATTCGATTTAGGTCAATTGTCATACGGTTTATTGTAAGAAAATCAAAATAATATATAATATTAACGTATTATGGTGTTATATTATACGAATTACCTATACATATGTATATTGGATACGTATAATTGTCAGTGAGAATTATTGATCTCATCATCATTGAACATTTTTTAAAAAAACTTACGTCATTTAATGGAAGAAAATGTGAAAAAAATAGGGCTTGGAAAACATTATGGAACCGGCTTTAATGAAAAATTTCAATCAGGAAGCATTCCAACAAAATTATTGATAATCTTGACGAATCTGGCGTAACTATCTGGTGAGAATTTCTTAAACACAAGCCGTGGAGAGAACGGTGAAACTCGTCAGAGAAGTTTCGAAATCAGCATGCGCTCATGATCAGTGTGTTGGTGTTATTAAGACTACTCTAAAATCTAGCAGTGATTGTCTAAAATTTGGTTCAAAAAAAGATTTTATAAAAAAATTAATTTTTATTTTTGATTATTATTTTTATTTATTTATTTTTATTTGTTTATTGTGAATTAAGAAGTTTTATATATTGATATAGTTGAACTACTTACGAAAATTATAGATTTTTGGGCCATAATATGCCATAACACAAGTTTTACGTCCCAGGACTCTGCCAAATATAAAATCCAAAAATCTCATTTCAAAAATGGCCCACCCAAATATATATATCGCGTGGTGGATTTTGACTAGTGTGTTAAGTCGAGAATATTCTGTTTTAAAACGAAAATATTTTTCAAGAGATTATTCTTAGATTTTTTTTAAAACAATTCCTCTGAAATTAAGAGTTAATGGTGTTTTTCTAAATATTCTCCTGAATAGTTTACGACTTTTCAAGAATTTTCTTATTTAACTAAGAATTTTGTTATATGACCAAAAATATTAATTTGAAATTAAATAAATTTTTGATAATAAGAAAAAAAAAAAGAAACGATTCTTTAACAATTATTCGATTTATGGATTTATGGATTTTAATCGATATCGATGTGAAAAAAAGGTTGATACGTGGTTTGCTTTATGCCGACGATATGTACATTTGTGAATATTTATGTATACGATTGAATATCGAAAATAAATTTAAATTATTTAAATTTCTCAAATAACAATATTCTCAATTAAAATAAGAACATTTTCGAATATTCTACTGTCCACAGAATATTCTCAGAATAATAATTCTTGACAGTTTGAACGGATATTTTTTATGAGATATAATCCAAAATTTCGTTTGTTTTTAACTTCTGGACACTAATGAAATGTTTTAAGACCAAATCATAGTTCTATAATACTAATGGATTGTCTATAGTCTAAAAAATGACAGATGAAATAGTTGAAGGAGGCTTAAATAAAACCATTTTACATGCTTTACTTTTTATAATAATGATGGAAATTTAATTTCAAAAACTCATATTTAAAGCATTTGCACTCATATGAGTAGTTCGTATAAGTGCTTGGCTTTCCAAGCAAAACAATGTCAGTATTTTTCTCAAATTAAAAATATATAGGTTATGTAATAAACAGAAAAGGCCTCCTGCACGAATTTTATTGGATATTAGTAGGATTGTAGGTATGCAGAGAATTATCCTCTTCTATATGAAGTTTTAGTATTTTATAATCCTTTTAAGAATATACATACTATATGTACGAGTATGTAGGTAAGCAGATTAAGTGACACAAATTTACTCAATTTTATTTAGTATTTACCTCTTTTCTAGCAGCATTGAATAGAGAATTTTTTTAAATTATTATGATATTTAAGTTAACTATTAATACGTTCAAATTAAAATATGGACAATGGGCAAATAAAATGTTTCGCCTTTTCGCAACAGTTAGTGGTTATTACACATGCAAAATGTGTTTATTTAAATTCACATTCATATGTATTAAGCGGGCACTGTATAATATAACTTATTGTTATGAAAATAACTGACCGCAAATTCGTTTGAATTGGATACAATAAAGCGTCGGTAAATATTTTAAAATTAAACAACGGTTTAACTACATTTAAATTTTTGTTTACATACACATATAATATACAAGTACCTAATATGTAATACATACTAATAGAAAAATTGTATAACAGTTTCAGCAATTTAATATTATTATTTTATTAATATAATCTATTGACTTAATTTCAACCTGAATTATCCTAGTATAATATTTAATTGCAAATACTAACCTACATATCGAAATGTTGTGTATTTTGTATACTGTATATATACCCATATGATGTTAATCAAAAGGTACTGATTATAACTTGTACGGAGTTTGTAATTCCCCTTAATATTCATCGTAGAAAAAAATTCCATTGTCTTTCTCGTTAAATTTTAAGCGAAATATCCAAGTCTGTCCACCCGTTTCCGCTAAATGGCTAAAGCTAGAAAACTAAAATTTTGACAGTTTATTACTCCTAGAGTATTTTTGGAGCAAATCGGACAAAGTATATGGGTGGATGGTATGTATATACTGGGTATATCTAATTTAAAAATAAACCATTCATTTACTCAAAATATAGTCGGAATGTAGAAAAAATGATTATGGCAACAATTAAACAATTATAGAAAAAATAAAAATGAAGATTTCATTCATAAACCATAAAGTTCAACGACCTACCGTTATGACTAGAGCCCGGATGTTGTTTATTTTTTGCGATTCTTTTAATTGAGCTCTGAGTAGGTACTTTTCAAATTTGTTTCATGTTATACCTAATAGAAAAATGATGTGTCTTCTTTTTGTTGTTGCCTATTTTGCCTTTTTTGAGTAAAATAACTATTTTGTCTATTTTTCTGTCTATTTCTAAATTATTTGTCTTTTTTGTGTGTCTATTTTAGATATTTATTGACTAAAACTACTGTCTATTTTTAAAATGTCTTTTTTTAGCTTTTTTCAATAAAACATATTAAAATTTTGCATTATATTTGTAACTCCAGTACAAGTATTTTTAATTCTTTATAAAAAGCACTACATGGTAGTAGTACATTTTTTATTATTTTTAACAACGCAGTATTTTTAAATAAATTAAACGTCAAAGAATTATATTTTATTTCAGAATTTTTGTTTATGTACGTACATACAAATGTATATTGAATGTTTTTTGTTTTGTCCTTTTGGTTCGTTCCATAATTACCAATAGATTTGTATAATATCATCGATAATAGTTAAAACTTAATGTAATGTAAAAGCTCGCTCTACCGACCAAATGGCTCAGTGGATTGAGTGGTTGCCTTTGGAGCGGGAGGTCCGGTGTTCAAATCCGACTGGGGTAAAACATGAAAATGAATGAAATGTTAATATGAATCTGAGGCCGGGTGGTTGGATTGCACTTAAAAACAGTCTGATAATACATCTCAAACAAAAATAGCATTGCTTAAAAATGGTGGTGAAATAGCGAGCATTTGTAAGGTTTCCGTAAAAAGAACACATCAAGTGCTAAATTTTCCCACAAAAAAAAAGAAATCATCAGATCAATTGAGATAAATGTAACTGGAGTACTATACAATAGGTCTAAGTAAAGGCCGCGCAGTATAGGTAATTCATAAAAAATCACACTCCTGCCAAAATCATAAAAAAGCTCCTTTATCCTATCCTAACCTATTCCATACATTTATCATTGGGTTGAACGAGTTTTGAGAAGAGTTAGGGATTTTAACTGATGAAAAAAATTAGAAATGTTATCAAGAGACGATCGCAAGCCTTTGAAGTGAAAAGTTAAAATAATATAGGTACATAGATTAAAAGTTATACATAAGACATACATACATAGATAAAAAAAAACACACACGTAAAATCACAACAAAAAATATACAGAAAGATTGAAGGTGAACAAAGGTACCAATAAATTATATAAACGTGTTCCTCCAATATCTTATGTTTGTCACATCTAAACAAAGATAATTAAATACCAGAGAACAATGTTAAATATGAATTTTCATTAAGTCTAGGTACTTATGTATATACAACTGAAACCCCTCCGAAACTAAATTCATGATCCACCAATGGCCTTACCCACTGAGATGGTAAATCTTGGTGGATAAATTAAAGGTCTTCAGAAAGCATCTTATGAACATATATATTATACAATTAGGTTAGATATGGTATGTACATTTATATATTCGTGCGCATTTTGAAATAGTTCACATTTATATGTTTAAAATTAAATTATGTACAGAAATGCCAACCAATTTTACAAATTAACACATAAATTAAGTCAATTTCATGGTTTTTTGTCGCATAAATTTCAAGACCGTAATGCTTGTCACCGTGAAAATATAAATTGTTTGAAAACTGCATTTCATCTTTGTTAAAATAGAGAAAATGAGTCTTTCAGTTTTTCATATACCTTAGGCGAGATAAGTTCATTTGCATTATTGTTCATTTATGAAATCCTACATAAATCTTTACAAAAAAAAAACAGTAAAGTATGACATTTTCGAACATACTTAAGTATACCGGTATATTTGATAGTGATAGTGAATCAATAACAAAAAGCACAAACGATATAGAAAGAATGTATCACGGATATTACCAACAAAATCCATACAATCCAGATATGTTTATGAATAATTTGAATTATCCGGGGTACAATATGTGAGTTACTAAACTAATTAATATTCATTATCACATCGTTTACATTACATTACATAAAATATTGAATGTGGTTAAATATTGCAGTGTAATAATAAAGTTGATATATGCATGGATGTATGTTATGTAGGTTGTAGGTAGAGCTACTAATAAGTTTTCCACTCCATCAGGGCACAGATTGGAACATATACATAACTAGGTCATTAATTTAAGTTTATTCTTCATCTAAATATAAGAAAAATAAAATCTTTATTCTTATTCTACACTAATTCATTCGATTAGTAAATTAACTCCCATTTAGCATATTATACTCTCACATACAAATATGTATTTGTATATGTAGGAGACGGTTTTGTGCCTTGGTCTATTCAAGGAATAATTAATGATGAAATTTCTGGGATATTCGAATGAAATTCCGAAGAATTCCGTGGAAATTATTTTTTTTAGAATTTTGTAGAAATACGGTTGAATTCTGTTTTTTTTTCTACTAGGATATTAATAGAATGTTGTTCTGCACTTTGTTAAGCGGGTTAAACGTGTGTTTAACAAATCGCAGCACCAGTCCAATAGTGGAACATTTAAAAAAAGTGAATTTCTAAGTTAAAAATGCCAAATTATATTTAATGAAATTAGCATTAAAATGAAGCTTTTATTGATTTTGTAGCTTAAAAAATGTTAATTTTATGATATTTTTCGTAATTTTTTAATTATTTTCAAATTTTAATCTACTTCCAAATTTCAATGTTATAACGAGACATTTCGTGTTTTACTCATGCTTAGAAATTGTTTAGCAAAATATACATAATATTAAGGAAAAAACATCGTGAGTCAAATGTTTGAGTCAATTATCTCAAAATGGCCTTTTTGAAATAGCCCGTTATTGAACTGGGGGTGCGAAATGTATGTTTTTTGATTTTAAAATAGAATAAAATTTGAATTTCGTTTCATTATTTTTACCCTACTATAACATAGTCTTTAAATTTACACGAAACACTTAAAATGAGCAATTTTTATCTAATAAACAAAATTTTCATTTTCATTTCTAAACCGTACTGAAATTAGCAATGATTTTGCTTCCACAACTTCCTATATAAGGGGGGAAGTATTGGTTTTGGTTTTAGTGCGCTTCATGAAAAACTAGAAAGAAAATTGTTCTTGTCTGTGAGCGCTAAATGAAAAACATCGAAAAAATGATATAAACAGAAATGGTTTTATTTTTTATGTTGCATAATAAGGGATAACCATTTTTAACCCCTCGTTAACCTTTATAATTTAAAAAAAGGTTAATATGCAGAAGATTTTAGACACAATTAATGTAATACACATTTGTAAATGGTAAATGGTAAAAAGACCATTTCTTATATGAATTTGGAAAAAAGTTAAAATGCAGAAGGTTCTTGATAATGCATGAAATGCGATCACATGAATTTAGAAAAAAGTAAAAATGTGAGAATGGAGTAAACATTTATGAACTTTCGCTAACTATTGCGAAACGTCACACACACATTTTTTGGATAAATTATGTTTTCTTAGCCAAATGAAGAGCTATCGACTTAAAATTTTCTTTTCTTACGCCCACCTCTAAAATTTTTTTGAATAATTTTTGTTTTCACCCATTCAATGAAAGAATCTTAAAACGTCCTTTAGCCCCTTTATTGGAATATTTCATGAAACATCTTATAGGATCAAAATTAAACCCCTAACTCCCCCTCAACCCCATTACAAAATATATGAAAAATGCACATTTTAAATTTTAAATTTAGAATTTATAGTTTTTCGGTTGGCAAAATCTCTGGTTGGCAAAATCTCCCCCCCCCTTGATTTTTAATAATTTTTTTTTTCCTAATTTCCACTAAATAACAAACATTATGAATACAAAATACTTTTAAGCTTTTATGTTATATAATTATGGTTGACTATTTTTTTTTAATACAAAACATAATAGGAAGTTTTGTAGCCATCCTTGACAAACTTATACCTAGGAAATCCAATACCGGACGCAAAATCAATACCGGTATTTCGGTATTATAAAAGTATAATACCGGAAGACCGGTATTAAAACCGGTATTCAAGGAAATTATTTGAATTACACTTTATTAAACAATTTATGTGGGATACAAGTAGTTCTGTTTTTTTATACTTTTTGTTATATTATTATTGACTCCTATAATAAGTGTAAATACAAAAGAAAAACGTTATGTGGATCAAATTTGAAAATTAATTTTAATCCCTTAAGTGGTTTTGACGTACATATATATATTTGTCAAACGCATTTTACTTAGATTCCCGCGTTGACAAATATATTCGACGATTAAAAATTATTATTATAAAGTTCGTGCTTTTCAAAAACGATTTGCGCCACTCATTGGGTTAAAACTTTTTCCAGTTACCATCATTTTTGCATACTAATTCATATATCGTCGCTGCGCAAAGAAAAAGCGCTATGTGTTTTTGAACAACAAGCAAAAATATTTTTTTCTGTGTATTGGCAATATTATCTAACCTGTATTAAATTTGTTAAATGAATGAATTTGAAGTCATCAAAATTCATTTTATAAAAATGTTTTACTATTTGAACGAATAATCGACTTTTTATTTTAAAAATTCCACATAGCGCTTTTTTCCGAAGAAAAAAGCACAATATTTCCGGACCAATTATTTTTATTTTTCACACATAGAGTAATTTTCGTAAATTTTAAATTATTTGAAATAACAGTGTTTTTGGAGTTGATTCAAAATGATACAGAAAAATAAATAAAAGAAAATTCGAAAATTTCCACACAGCGCTTTTATTTTGGCGCAGCAACGATATGTTGCAAAATAACTAAACTAACTAGTATTAAACTTTTATCGCCTAAATTAATACTAAAATGTATTGAATCTTTAAATACCGGTATTTAATACCGGACAAAATTGACCGGTATCCCGGTTTTCAGTATCCCGGGATCCCTGTATTGGATTCCCTACTTATACCCATATGATGTTAATCAAAGAGTATAACTTTAGTACACAGTTTAAACGACTCTTAATATTCATCGTAGAAAACAAATTTAACCATAGTCTTTCTCGTGAAATTCTAAGTCATAAACTCCGGCTAAACGGAAGTTTATTATGTAGACCTAAAGAGGTGCCTATAGCTTTGGTACCAGAAACCAAAACCAAAGACCAAAAAGTTCCACGACCTTGATCAAGATTCCAGCTAAACGGAAATTTATTATGTAGTCCTAGAGTAAGATTTTTGTTGTTTTTGGAGAAAATTGGATAACCTATAGAGAAGGCTGTGGCTGTGGTACCAGAAACCAAAATCAAAGATCAAAAAATTCCACGACAAACCGTTATAGAGCTGCAATTAATTTTATGTAATTTCTAGGATTTTATATCATTTACTCGAAAAATATTTGGATTATGGAAAAATTATGAAAATGATAGACAATAAAAAAATAAAGATTTTATTGATAGACGAAAAAGTTTTACGATCTAACGTTATGGCGCTGCGATCAATTTTATATCATTTCTAGAATTGTATTCTTTTTTGCTATTTAAATTCTAAACATAATAATTTATATATATTTTTAATGACTGATTTTAGTATTATTTTTGTTTAGGAATAATCATGGATTTGGACTAAAATATGGTACCGGATTTGGGTAAAATATTTATACATATAATAACTTATTTAATTTTTTATTTCTTATACTGTTTTATATAGGGCTAGTGAACATGGATATAGGTAAATATTCTATCATCCTTTATTGTTAAATTACAATTTATACAATACTATACAATTCAGCCACAGTGGTTATGGTGGAGATGGTGGTCATGGCCATAGTTTCAATAATCATCATCAACAGTACGGTAATGGTGGACAAGTTCATGGACATCCAAATTATGCCAATACATATTCTCATAGTCATGAACATGGACATCCTAGACATAAGTCTAAATCAAATTCATCAGCAATGTCGGCGTTAACATTATTAGCGTTTTTATTTTTCTTAAATATTTTACAAAATTGTCTAAAGGAACACATGAATGCAATTAATCCAACTGTATTTTCAGATATCTGAAAATAAATAATCGATGATGTTAATATTTTCAATTCTATAGGTAATGGTGATGACAGCCGGTGTGGGAAGACAGTCGAATATATTGGATGAAATGAATGTGGAAGGAAAAGATTTAGGTTTAGATTTATTAATACATACAAATAGATCGGATGAGTTTACAAACCAAAGTTCTATATCTAGCGGTGAAGCTACCAAATTCACTAATAGCCCAATGCTTCAAGATAATAACGATGAAATAATTTCGTTAAAAAAAAATTCTTAACATATTTAAATATACATATATATTGAAAATAATTATTTATTTTTGTATAGTTTTAAAAGAAGTACTAGATCATGTAAAGGAAGTGTGAAAATTTTCCATATAAATAAAAATGCGAGTTGCATAGTTGTTATATAGTTTTACTTAATGCTAATACTAATATAACGCAAAATAAGATCGAACTACAATTCTATAATCTAGTACTTCTTTTATAGTTTTAAATAATTTAGATTAAGATTTCTTCTATTATTTAAATTCTTGAATATAATATTTTTTTCTTAGTTTCATTTAAAAAAACAAAGTAATTTTTATCAGTTTTATTAGTTATTTTCATTACATAAAATAAATTGAAAACATTTTGTCACCGGATGCCCACTCACATTAATTAACAGCGAAACAACAAATCCTCCAATCCTTCAATAATCATGTAAAACAAATAAACGAATAGATTTTTTATGTTAATATGTAGCTTTTATACAAAATATAATATCAACTATCCTACTGTCATAAAGAATATCTGAAATAAAGCTAATCAAGCTCCTATTGTATTTAAAAGCTTTTTGAA
This sequence comes from Platyura marginata, assembly GCA_026745375.1. Taxonomy (NCBI): domain Eukaryota; kingdom Metazoa; phylum Arthropoda; class Insecta; order Diptera; family Keroplatidae; genus Platyura; species Platyura marginata. The sequence goes on from JANSTT010018384.1 coordinate 10,266, forward strand.
GATATAACCCTATTGTTAATCGAGTGCTTTTTTGTGCTAAAGCCCATTCTTAAAATTTGAGAAAAACTCTTTACTATGCTGTATGCACTGTACGTACAATGTACATGTAGATGTATATTGTACATATATTGTATATGTGCACCTGTGAATACAACAAACACGTCTATAAGTTTTTCATGTGCTCTAAATAGTTCATTCACATCGTCTCAAGATCTACATTTTTAAGGACTTGTGCATGACCGGCCTGTATTTATTTATTTTATTTTTTTTTGTGGAACTTAATTATACGTGGAATTCTAAGAATTTGTTTTTATTTTTATTAATTATTCAAAAAAGCCTTTTCAACATCTAATTCTTTAGGGGGTGATATAATATAGAGTTATGCATACATACAAGAAATTGATAGCAATTTAAGTAATACCTGAGGCGTGCAAAATATTGTCATTCACCTTACATACCTACCAAGATATAAAGAAAATACTTCCAAAAATGAAAATATTTCGAGAGCAATTTTTTATTTTATTGATTATCAATTAATTCATTATTTATTTATGTACTAAAAATATTTACATATATGCATACACACATATCCAGTGCATAATACATATATATATATATATATATAACTGTGGCAAAAAGTTAAAATATCTTATGATGAAGTCAGAAACTTTTCAGGAGAACAAAAACAAAAATTATTTTGGACCCTATTTAAAATCTATTTCAAATTAAATTTTGAATTTTTACACATACGTTAAATATCATACCACAAGAATAGGAACCAGTTCGTTCGTGATGTTATTTAATGAGAAACTGTTTAAGCTACTTTTAAAAATAGTCCCGAGGTTACACAAACACTTATGCACAGTTAAGCAATTTTAACATATTAAAGACTATAACCTTGGCTGTAACAATAATAGAGATTATGTAACGGGGGAGTTTATAACAAAACGAAGGAGACTACCCCACAATGCCAGGGAGCCTTAAGGGCGTGGGATGCTGACATTGATGGGGAACAACCCCGCACAAAAGTGCAAAGTGCAATAGAAAAACAAGAAAATAATCGCATCATTTCGTCCACCTCATCCCCATTTTCTAGCGAACTAGCCACTCAAAATGAGTAAGCAACAAAAAAATATATAGAAAATAATTTACTCTACTACACTTTAATCGTGCGATTAACATGCAATAACCAATAACAATTAATTAAATAGCCTATCTAAAAATACATACATTCTTAAATATCAATAAATAATTAAATAAATATAAATAAATAAACTATAATAAATAAATAAATAGATAATAATAATAAATAAATAATAATTTTAAATAATTTGTTACCACAAAAAAAATAATAATTTAAATAACTTGCTAATAAATACTAATTTAAAAGAAGAACAAACAACAACAAAAAATAATAAATCGGTTTTTTTTTTTTTAAAAAAAAAAAAATTTTAAGTACGGAATCAAAAAAAACAAAAGCGAAATAATGGAACCAAAACAATAATTTAAATAGTCTAATTAACACTACAAATCAATTTCCTTTTCTTTTTTTTTTAATTCAAAACGACAAAAAAAAAACGTGTCACTAGACTTAACATGCATTAGAACACATTATAGTACAACGAATATTATAAATATTTTTTTTTTTTCGAGTTCTTAGTTATACACCTTTACTATATTTTCCCCTTTCCTTTTTTTTTCCTTTTAGCGGAGGGTCCTTTTTTTTTCCTTCCAAATAGATCACTAGAGGTCGGGAGAACAAAAAAACAATGGCCCTTGTAAATTTTTTTCCTACGTCTTCCGTTTGTGCCAACGTGGCTGATAATTCTAACTCGCCCAAGTCACCAAACGATAAAAAAATAATTTTAGGTCCACGCAGACAAAACTCACAGCTTCCGGTTCGGTTTTTTTTTTTCATAGAAAATAATCCCGTTCGTCCCAAAAACCAAACGTCGGACAAGCCGTATCAGGAATTTTCACGGGCACTCACAATGATTCACAACAAAAAATTTACTTTTAATTTAACTGTAAGTTTTTACTTGAATTTTGTTTTTTATTTTTATATTTTTTTTCAACTAACTGCCTTCGATGGCGAGAAAGAACTGGATGTTATAATTTTTTTTCTGTACTCATACTAGTTATTCTGGTACATACAAAACCGTTAATCAGTCGATTAATTGTAATTTTTTTTTTCCAAATAATTAGAACAAAACAAAAAAAAATTATTGTTCCCTACTATCAAATGTACAGGGGGTACAAAAAAAAATTCATGAAATTAAAAAAAAAATTTCGAGAAAGGTAGCCGTCACAATTAATTGCAACATAGTTAAAGAAATATTATACAAGCTTAAGTATTAAGTATATTAAACAAGTACCTAAGTACACCAAGACCTCGCTTTGCGTCGTTTCGTTTTGCGTTTTTTCGAAGTTGCGTCGCTGCTGAATTAGTACTAATTTTCATTGTGCGTCGTTAGATTTTCGAAGTTGCGTTGTTTTGGTTCGAGTCTTTAATTTTTTTTTTTTAAATTTTGATATGTCGGCTTGTAAATGTGATAGAGAGGGTGGTATTCGACCAAAACACGCAATTTGAGTTGTAGTTTTTATAACCACAAAAATCCATTTTTCGCTTAAGTAGACTTAAGCTACTTTAACTTTTTGGCACAGATATGATAAAAAAGTTATTAAAAACTCATAATTAAAGTATTTCACAGAAAAGTTTAGAAATTTTAAAATACCGATTTTAATAATTTCTCCACGTTTTCGACTTTTGTATTGTAAAAATGCAAAAAACCACGAAAGAAGAAATAAATGGCTAAGCCGATTATACTATACCCGTATTAGTACTTGTTTATTATCAATTTTGTTTGTACAACTAATATTTATGTATCAGGTTAAAACATATATAATGGGGGATTTTCTAAAACACAATATTTCGATTCGTCTAAACAAGATTAAACATGCGGATAACTCAAAATTCTATTGTGTTATTTATTTCTTATGCAAATATCATTATTTGTGTAAATTTTGAAGTGATTACATCGGTTGTAACGAAAATTATTGTCATAAAAAGATAGAAGTGTCTAAAGCGCTCCGGTTAAATAAAAACACGATTCAGGCGGCCAGCAAAATTGAAAGTGTTTATAGTTCGAACAAGATTAGTGAATCAAAATGCCGCTCTGGTTTTTATTGTAACGATGAGAGAACTTGATGGAAAATTAAAAGTAAGATGTGTCAATCCAGCGCCACTTAAAAAACTTGGTGAAGTGATTAAGCTTAGAAATTAGGTTCTCTATAAACTTTCATGAAATAATCTCGAACAAGCAAGTTTGTATTTCTTTTCGGCCAACTACAGGATCGATTTTTGAAAGGTATTATTACTGGGGAGGAAAGATGGGCACTTTACGACAATATTTAACGTGGTTATCATTGACTGAGTCTAGAAGAAACACTAAAAAATTCAACTAAAAACCGGACCTCTAAAGTGTATAACCAGCATTTTTATACCCTTATGAAAATCAAGGATATTATAACTTTGGTACGAAGTTTTTAACGCCCTTTAATACACATCGTAGAAAACAAATTTCAACATCATTGTCTTTCTCGTGAATTCTAAGTCAAATTATCCATGTTCGTCCGTCTGTCCGTCTGTCCGTCTGTCCGTCTGTCCGTCTGTCCGTCTGTCCGTCTGTCCGTCTGTCCGTC
>JANSTT010018385.1:0-13959 GCA_026745375.1 Platyura marginata
TTTCCGTTAAATATAACAAATGCCATTTTAATTTAGATTTTATGGCGCAATATCAGACGAAATTAGTATATTTGAAAATAGTTAAGTTTGAATGACTACCTGGTTATATGGATTTTTCCCAAAAATCTTCGTTTTTTTACTAAATGTTTTGTTTATATTGCACATGTTGAAGGCGCAATTTTATTCTCTTAGAAGTAATAGGAAAATGTCTTACAGTAAAGCCAAAATATATCGTCATATAAAATCTAGAACCAAATAGTAACATAGTATCTAGCATCCCGATCAAAAAGATTCGGATTCTACGACCAAAAATTAGCTAGATAGTGTAAAATTTCAATAAATATAAGTCGACAAAAGTTCAGGTCTCAAACAGTTAAATGATGTTCGCCAACTTACCCACATACGGGGAGACATCTCATGTTCGCGTACAAGTTCTCGCACATGTTCGCCTGTGTATGGGACCTATAATAAGGACGCTTTTTAATGACCGTTTTAATTCTAATCGTAGTTTATAACACAAAAACAGATTTATGAAAAACATTAAAAAATATATTTTAAATAAATTTATATATACAAAATATGTCACTACTATATACAAAAATAAAAAGAAAAAAAAATAATAAACAGTCTATAAAGTTCATTTATAAAATACATATAAATACATACTGCTAGAGGTCATGTTAATTGAATTGAAAATTAAATTTACGTCTAAATTCCTACTACTATACTTCTAATAACAACAATAAAATAGTTCACAGCTTTGTCTCATGCCGAATCATGCCACCTTTACTATTTCCATAGACGCGCAGTCGCATTTGACGATTAAGCAAATTGTTTCCACCCGCATTTGTCTGACCACCACAAACAGCACCACCACCAACACAACCATCAACACCATTTGCTAGTAAATCCAAATTATTGCAAATATTTATATAGTTTGGGGAACATGTCGTCGTCGTCGTTGTCATTGCCGTCGTCGTATTAATACGTAAATCGTTAAACATTTTTTGGGCAGGTATCGGTGATGCCGTCGAATGATTATTGCTACATTTTGATACGACGGTTATCGGTGCCGCTACTGTTTGTGGATGATTATGGAAATTCGTTCGAATATTTGTTGTGCGCATGCGTCTTTGTGAATTATTTGTTGTTTGATTTGATGATCGATTTGAATGTCGTTCGGATTCGTTATCGTCACAACTGTCTACGTCACCTGTTTTTATATTTTTATTAATTTTAATTATATTTAGTTGAGATTAATCAAAAAAAACAAAAAAAAAACAAATTATTTACCATCGCTACTGTTTGTACTGGTGATGAAATGTTCATTTTTAATAAATTTCCGACCTTTTATGCGTCTGTAGTATTTAAATTCTCTAGGTAAGGTATACGATCGGGGCAGTGATACCTGAAAATTTTGATTTTGATAAGTTTTCTTTCCAATTCAACTCCATATTAATTAATATTTATTATTATTATTATCTCGCAAAGTGTGCAGAAAGAGTGAGCAGAAACAATTTTTAAAAAGTCCTAAGTTAACAAATCAAACCTAAATAGAATGAAAAGAGTGCTAAGAGCAAACAAACGCTGAAAAAGAGCAAAGCAAAATAGAAGTTGAAATGAAAGTGTGAGCGTAAAAAGGGGGGAAAATAAAAAAAGAGGACAATATGTAATGAAATTAGGAAATTAGTGAACAAATGAAGATGAAATCAAAAAGATAAAAATAGTAACGAAACGAATGAAAAATGGCTGCCATTTTAAAGTTATTGTGGCAGGCTACTACCAATTTTTTTCCATTTTTCCACAACAACAAAAAATGTTCCGTGAAAACAGTGGCGTCTACTTCATTTATTTAGTGTGTGGAACTAACTGAGAAAAAAAGATGAAAAGCAAAAACAATAATGATCGAACAAAGGAACGAATTAAACTGGAGATAGCAAATAAATGACCCGGAATGCAAAAAGACGACCAACAACGTAGAGCATTTTCCACTCGACTGCTCGACAAATTCCACAACTCTCGTAGTAGAGTATCTATGGACAAAACTCGAAAGAGGCGGCAATGTTTTAAGAGCTAGAAATCTAACAAATATTTGGCTCGTGGATTGGGTGCTACAACAACAAAAATAAAGGAACGAAACAAAAAAGAGAAATCAAATTAAGAAAAATCAAAAAGAAAATAGCGTGGAAAGCTTAAGTTGACGAAAAACTAAAAAGAACAAAAATCCCAAAGGGGAAAGAAAATACTTTAGATGAAGAGCCAAAATAGGAAAAAAAATGAAAAAAAAAGGAAAAGCCCAAAATGGGGGGATGGCTCAATCGTTAATTTTCTTAAGTCCTACTCTTTCACTCTTCCAACATTTAACTTACCTGACTATCTATATCCGACGGAACACGATTCCCATTGTGACCACCATCCAAAACACTCTCATTTCGTTCGTCCAAATTCTCATCGCCGCTACTGACCACCTGCTGTCGCTCACCATTCTGTACCCGATTGATTGTCTCTCGTGCCACCCAATCATAGTAAACTCGGGAATTATCTAAATAATGTGGAGCCAACAGTATTTCCGGCGTTTTGGCCCGTTGAATTTGTTTCTGATTAATTCTTGGCTGGACAAAAATTTGCTTCGTTGCCGTTGTTGCCGCTGTGGTCGGTGCGACCGGCGTATGTCGACTGTCCAATTTACTTTTTGGCGGTGGTATGACATTGTATGGAAATGGCAGATTTTCGATTGCCGAATTGACCATGCAACTACTATAGGTGCCGGATATTTGCCGTGGATGGTTAACTTCCAAATACAAACCGGAATGATGATCGTAGTGGCCGCCACGGCTGGGACTGTTTGCTGTATTCCGGGGACTTATCGATGGTGCTCGATTGTTGGCACTTTCCGCATAGACATTGGGAAAATTGCCACGATACGTTTCGGCAAAAGGATTCCGTAACATATTCAGATGAATTTTCGTTCTGGGCAATCCCTGCAGTGAAAGTGAGTTACTTTCGGTTGCCGATACTTGGGATGATATTGGTGACATATTTCGGGTGGTCGGTTCCATGCCGACAAAATTATCCTTAGACAGGGCCGGTATATTAATGCCATTTAGACCGAAACTATTGTACAATGGATCGTAATTTGTTGAGTATTTATTGAGATTATTCACTTCGTCCAGATTTGGTGAGGACAAAACATTGAGATCATTAAATACTTTGGAACTTGTACCAAGATCGGGACTGCTGGCTCGCCATTCAATCGGGTCGACATTTATATGTTTCTTAACGCGCGGTATGGGTTGCCGGAGCAATGAACCACGTCCATCTTCACCCGATTCCAGTGTATTTGTAGTGGGTCCGCCAAGTTTCCCTTGCTTAATTTCCTCTTCGATAATTTTCAATTCAGCCAATTGTTTTTGCTTCTTCTCCTGGAGTTTCTGGTGGATATTGACGCGGGATCCGGCACTACCTTCATTTTCACTAGAACCGCCCGTATGGGATCGTGGTAAAGGACGACGCCAAAATGGTATTGACATAGGACCTGAACCGTCATGATCGGGATCATGTTGACCGGTTAGGCCAAGCGTTGGCGGTGGTATAAATGTCGTTGGTTTTTTCTTTTTTCGTTTTGTTGCACCGCTGAAAATTTAAAATTATTTATAAAAAAAATAATTATCTTAATTCGGAATAGTTCTAGACATAAATCAGTGTTCTTGAGATAAATTGACAAGAGATTTAAGAGATTTTTTGGGTGATTTCGATATTGGGACAATGTTGAGTCTTACATGGAATACAGAATCGGCGATGATGTTTGAATCATCATAATACAGATCCCTGAGATAACTGAGGTCTCCAGTCAGTCTTGAACATGCTACTTCCAGCACCAAAGGCAACGATACTATACCTACTAAGCCATTTGGTCGGTACTCCTACAAAAGTTTTTTCTTTGGATTGAACATTGGGAAAAATTTAGATCTATTGTGCCCCCCTTCTTACTTCTATTTCCATGGAACCACTACTAGACTACCTCCTCAAGTCTATAGTTTCCTTTAGAAATCTTAGGGTATTTGTTAGTAAAATAGTAAATTTAGTAAATAAACTCACTTCCCAACTGGATTCGAGAATCGACAATTAAATACGCCCGGTATGGCATGTGAAGAATATTTGGAACAATCATTTCCCAGATTGCTATCTATCGATATACATGTACGACCATTCTCAATGCCATCACCACATTTTGTTGTTACATCAACTGGAAATCGTCCACCAGCCTCGTAGCCAAGTCTTCGTACATGAAAATATCTGCCAAAGATACAAAAAATTATACAAAAATCAATATGGAACGGGATCTCACAAGTTTTTACCGATAGTACAACAGCATAAAACCCATTCCAATAAAAAATGAACAAAACACCAACATCGGCACAATGTACCATCCTTCCGGTTTATCTGACCAAACGCCAACCATCCATAAACAGACGAGCAGCCAATTTTCCATAAACATCACCACATAAAATGTGATCATCTTCTGTCGATGATTGACCTCCTGCAAATTGATATAGGCAAAAACGTACACGAACGCTATCAGCCATGCCAATATGGCTTTGCGCAAACGAGAAATTCGTTCACCGTGAAAAACATTTTTCGGCGATATCAACCACAGAAACATCGATATCCAATGGAGGATGATGACCAAAAATATCCAATAACTGTACAGCGAAGCGTAAACCGTTAGCGATGTAACGCGCGACACAACCGTACCCAAACGCCATAGAAATTGAAAAATCACCCCAAGCCACGTCAACACAAGCCGATGAACGTTTTGCAGTCGTACATTTTTACTGAAACTTGCCAATGCCCAGCAAACACTGAACAGCGACAATACGGCCGATACGACATTTAAATCTTTGAACGTACGCAATTGATGTTGCTGCGTTTGTGTCGGTTGCTGTACTAGGGCTGTTGTTATATGGCCGCCCAGTGATTTCAGTTTAACTTCTGGATTGGCTATCATGTAATCGTCATTTTGCATCGTTACGAATACGTGCAATTGGAGCAGTAACATTGGGGCGGCTTCACAAAATGCATGGACCAGCCGTAGCATGCATAGGTCACGTACCTCATTTTTGACATGTCGCAAATCGACCGGAACGAATAATTTGGCATATCGCCATAGTACACCCATTTGGCTGACGTGCAATGCAATGACACAGTATCGACCGAAGTTGGAACGTTTTAGGAGCGGTTTGATTATTTTTTGTTTTTTGTCCATGCTGTCCATTGGCGAGGCGCCTTCGGCTAGTGCCAAATTAGCGATTTTTGTTTTATTTAGGTACCATCGAATAGAGACGACCTGAAATTAATGGAAATAATTGAGGATCAAAAGTCAGTGGCGGCCCATAAATTGCAAATACCGTGGAACAAATTCTTTATTAGTTAACCCTGTCATGTCATGTCAATAGAGGAATCAGATTTGGCTCATAGGAACGTCTTAAGATTTAGCAACACTTTAGTATGGTATTCCTGAACAAATGCTCCGAGGATTGTAACTAGAAATTCCAATGGTTTGACACATTTATAAGAAGACTACAAAAGCCAACCAAAAAAGTAATTTTTTAGAATATTAGTCTATAGACGTTCAGGTGTAGACCTCGAGAAACGTGAAAGAAAATTGTGGTTGGTGAGATTTTCTTTTCGGTCCTTTAACCATTCCACGTGGAGCATAGAGCTGAGAAACAAGTAATCGGCAAGTGTCTCGATCTATTGCCAAGACACCAATCTCGTCCTATGTTTTACTAACCAGTTTTATTGTCGAGCGTTTCCGTGTGTTTTTAGGTCGTCCCAGTTTGCGGTTTCCTTCGTTCCAAAACAAGAGGCTTTTCTTGCAGGAATCTCAGGTCTACGTAGAACTAGACCAATTCATGTCCAATATCTTATCCTTATCTGAAGCTCAATGGGACACTCTTGTATTAATTTTTATAGATCAATGTTAGATATAACATTGGGCTAGAAGACTGTTGAGATTCGATATTTATTAATGAAAATCTAGATATAAGTGAAAGGAATTAGTGGAATCTTTGTCTCCGAGACTGAAGTTCGTTCCATTTGTTATTCGATTTTTTTTAGCGTAAGATCTATTTGAGAGTGAGAGAAAGATGATGCTCTCCTATTGTATACGAACTAACCACCGTGTTCCTAAGAACTGTGAAAGACGATGGAAAAATGACAGACAAATTAGTAAATTTAACTTACCTGAGATATAAGCAACGATAAACTGACCAAAATAACTACCACCGAAAAATAGGTGGTACGTCCTCTTTCCAGCAGAGCATAACAGAATACAACGTCAAAAACAACATCACAAAAATATCCCGCCAATGATATTACATTGAAGAGTACATCACAAAGTGGCAAAAATTCTGCCATATTTCTCTAAAAGTGAACAAAATTTTTATTGTTAATAATTTCGATGGAAAAAATTGTGTTCCCACACATGCGACTTTACCTGAATCGGAGGTTCGTCACTTCTTGCAATATTGAACTCTTTTGTGTCTATGCCGATACATTTTCAAAATCAATTTTTCAATGTGTACACAAAACCAACGAACCAACTGGGATGTTGGTATTTTTTTCGATTAAAACAATTTATAATGAGAGCAATTAAATAAATAATAAAAATGCGATAATAAACAATTTCGGAGAAAATCTCATTGCCCGCATATAATATTCGATATTGAAACATATATAGGTAAATTGGAATTTGTGGAATGTTGTCCGCACTCTTCTGTTCTTTTAAATTACAAATTACAGCGCCGCAGCTACCTCTCTACCACCACCCATTCATTTGTGTGGTGGTTTTGGTTCTTGCCAATCTGCAAAATTGCACTTCTCACGAATTTTTTCCGAATCATCCAAATTTAACTTTTTAACTGCACTTTTTACGTAAATCGTTTTGTTGGTGGTTTGAGCAAATCTATTCACTAATTTTCGATCATATTTACTGTAAAAAACGGCTATAAATTAAAAGAAATAATAAAAAATTTTGGAACCAACAGTGACACTTTGCTTTTATGAAAAAATGAAAGAAATCACACAAATTACGATTGAATTCCTCATTGTGCAACAGAGACGGTTGATATTTTAAAATGGTATAAGAAAGTGACAACCAATAAAAATGTATTTTACGGGTCTATTCACACTACAGATTCTCTTTATTCTAAACAATTCAATTGCTGTTCAATTTTATATGAAACCATTCAAATGATTATTTTTACATAAAATTTTTTAATTTATTAATTAATTAATTTTTTTCGTATTAGTGATGTGTAAATTCGATACTTCTATACATTTTATTGAATAAAATACAATTTATGTATAAACTTATACATTTCGTATTTATGTCAGCTATTAATGACTAAAACCTCTTTTGCGCAATCGTTAAGAATACAATTTAGTTCGTTTTCGAACCAATGAAACACAACAAATAACAGTATAAAACATACCGTTTTTCGGTATATAAAAAAACAATATGAAAAATACAATTTTTCGTGTCGAATTTTAATATTTTCCATCTCGAAAATAACATGGGTCAAAGCGAGAATTCCCACAAATTATACATTTTCACCGCGTTATTCTGTTTGCCCTTGTCTAATTAATGCAACTTGATGCACTTGAGAGATCCAGTTACAGGGGAAAAAATTTCGTAAACGCTTCCATCTCCTTGCGTTTTTTTATTTTTTTTTTGTTTCTTCATAGCAATTTGTTCCTGCCTCTTTCTTTCGACGGTTTTTTTTTGCTTTAAAGCTCCGAATGTGCGGCTTTACTTGTTGTAGGTACATATAATTGTCCGAAAGTTATCGATACCTCGCCACAAAAAATAATTGAAAGAGATCTTGCAGAATAAATGGCGCATTATTGGTGCAGAATACACATCAAAATTAGTTATTTCCATGCCAAACCGATTAAATGTTGTTTTATCAAACAAAGGAAACCCCTCAAATTATTAATTTTTTTGTTTTATTTATGTAGTTATGCTAAAACTTCTGATTATCATTTTTTGTTTGTTTGTTTGTTTGTTCGGATCTTAACTTGAGTTGTACTTTTATTGTTTGAACAACTAAACAAAAAATAATGTTGAATAGTCAATTGATGATGAATGGTCAAGGCTGTCATGTTGCTGGAAAATGGAATAGTCCTCTATATGGCAAAGCAAAATTCAGCAATACAATGAGAATAAATACAAAACTTGTTTTTTTCATAAATACAATTAAACAAAATACGCAAGTATCTTTTGTAAATACGTTTCAGTTGTTGTTTATGACAAATATTCAATAATTTTAAAATTACTTCAGGTAGCTTAATATTACACTTGTAGGCAACACGTGGAGCTAATATTGGTTTAACGAACAAAATTTAAAATATTATTATAAACAGATTTTCTTCGAAAAGATTAAATTCAAAAAATTACTAAGATGAAAAATGGTTTGTTTGAAACATACAAACATGAAGATGAAGTTCAAATGTTCATGCTTCTCTATATGGGGACGCAAAATTTCGCAAAACAATTACAATAAATGCTAGATTTATTTTTTTCTTAAATACAATTAAAAACAAAATACCCAAACATCTTTTGTAAATACGTTTCAGTTGTTGTTTACGACAAGTAATACAATAATTACGAAAACTTGCGAAATCAATATTTTCACAAAAAAATGTATATTTTATATATGAGTTACATGTTTACATATGTTACACGTGTGTCAAGACCAAATAAATATCGTTCGACTATAATAATTGGTGAAGAAATTCCAACCAAATATGTTGTGCTGCACGACTCGTTGGGTTGGGTTCAAAATCCCAAATTTCCCAGGAGTTCAAATAAACAAAAAGAATTTGGATTCGGGATTTTGAAAAATTTTTAAATTAAATTTTGGTACTATTCATCCTAAATTATGCATAAATATTTTCCTTAAAAATTTCTGCTACGTATTTGTACTTTCTACTGTACAGTACATCTTAAGCCTTTATTGATTTGATAAAAATAGAGTAAATAAATATGTGACCGACCAAATGGCTCAATGAACTGAACTTCAGTGGATTGAGTGGTTGCCTTTGGAGCGGGAGGTCCCGGGTTCAAGTCCGACTGGGGATGAAACATGAAATGTTTTTCTCTGGTATGTTAATTCAAATCTGAGGCCGGGTGGTTGGATTGCAATTAAAAACAAATTAATTAAATGGCATTATCTATAAAAAAAATTAACATTGCTTAAATAACGGTAATGTTTCTGTAAAAAGAACACCACAAGTTCTCAAAAGAGAACGTCAGATCAATTGAGATAATTGTAACTGGAACATTATACAAATAGGCTTAAGTAAATGCCGCGTAGTGTAGGTTGTTCATAAAAAATCACACTACCATCAAAATTAATCAATCAAATCAAATAAATATGTAAAATATGTAAGTATTTTAATTATGTTTGTACGTTATAATAATAATAATTGCTACCAACAACTGTGGCTCGGTGATAAAACACTCGCTTCAGATGCTGGGAGATGCAGGTTCGATCCCTCCCGGGTTGAATTTGTGTCGAGTGATTCGGAGGTCACTTATAAACAGTCGGTCCCATTACATGCCAAGTAAGATACACATTACACATATATCGTAAATAAAAAAACTTTATAACCCAAATTATTAGAAAAATTAATATGTATTAAAAAAAAAATTAATAATTAAACAAATTGACAATTTGAAGTTAAGACTATAAGCTCTCGGTCTTAAACTCAGATTGAAAAAAAAATATTAATAATAATTGCTGCATACATAATAATATAATTAATTGGAGTTATTTCCGTAAATTTACGCACAAAAATAATGTTTCATTGATAATATTGTTATAAACATTATATAAAGTGGTTAAAACTTGCTCCAAACATTTTTTTACGGCCACAATTTGCTACGTGAATTTAGCAGAATAACCCTACAGAATAAGCTTAACCTAAAGAGTACGAAATATTTAACTAACGTAAAGGCATCATTCTAATCTATGATATTTACACCGATTAACCGATCAACTAGTCACAGCTTGCTTTTCGTCATGTAGCAATTAGGAAATAAACATAAAACATGCTTGGACAGGCCCCTTTTGTGCTCTTTCTTTCTTTTTGGATCTATAATATTGGAGTAAGATAAAAAAAAAACAAAAATTAATTTTAACGTAGTTACCGAAATTCGTAATATTTAAGCCTGACACACAAGCATTAATATCAGTATTGAATTGAACGCATGCTACTGATAAATCGTTGGTCAAATTTCCAAACGCTTGCATAGCCACCAGTCCTGTCTAGAATGAAAAAAAATTTAAAAAATTTCTTCCTTAAAATCATCGATCGACAATACCGAAATTAAGAAAACTGTTTTAACGAACTTTGAAATCATCCTGTGAAATATTACCCAAATCGTATGAAAGATTTATCGCATTAGACCCCGTGGATTGTAAGAAATTAATTACTTTATTTAAAAATAGCTGTGCTCCAAAGTGTTACTTTTAAGTATATAAACGAACAATTTCAGTTCTTATATTTTATATATAAATCCAAAATCATTTAAAATGTGATTTTGATCAAATTGGTCTTCATTCTTAGTAAACAGAGTACAAATCTTTAAAACAATTGCACTTATTTTTGCCAAAAGTTGAGTTGATATGTCTAAAGATAATTATGGAATTACAAAATTGCTTCAATATTTTATTATCTATGTTCTGAACTTACATCAATCCACGTAGAATAGGAGAATTTCCATTAAGGACTGTTTTAATGTCGTAATAAATGAATTTAATAATTCTTCGTTTAAAAGTTTTATAGAACGAAGCACAGCTAGGAGAACGGTAACAGCAGGTTGCAACGATTTAGTGCAATCTGTGAAATACAAAAAATTTACACCGATTATAATATACACGAGTGAGTCCTCGCCAGCAAAAATTTCGAATTGAAGTCACCTCTATATTCTATATTTACACAGCGTTTCGATGTCCTCTTTCTCTCTTAAGCATTTTTTTCAAACCTCTTATTTATTTACATTATGTATATAAAATAAACTATCCATAGAAATATTGTGTTTACAAACAGGTTTTTATATGAAAAGTGTTGCTTTACGTCCCGCTTGCCTATAAAAACCGGTTTGTATAACAAAAGTGTATGACTGTGTAATATCGGCCATTGGTTGATCACAATACGCACTACATTTTCCTTTTTTGTTTTTCACGGAACAAATTTTATATACAAAACAAAGTAAATAATCCTGAAGATCCTCTTTTTATATGTGCAAGGAAATTTGTTTATTATTATGAAAAATATTTGGAAGCATAAATTTTAATATTTTTTAATGAATTTGAATTTTAGTGATCCCACTTCACGTTCCTTTGTTATTTATAAAATAAATTTGCCTATTTTTGAAGTGATAAAACAGACAAACCAAAACATATTTTTTAATTTTTTTCACACTTACCCTGAAGATCCTCTTTTTTGTTTATAAATGCATATTAAATATCATTTATCTAGCATTTATAAGTACTTTAGCTATCAAACTTAAAATTGTGCACCCTTAAATGGTGAGAACTCACTTCTAAAACCAATATTTTAAACTTTACAATTTACACAAATGTGTTTTTTAAAGTGGTGAACACCAGAATATTATTAGTGAAATAAATTATTAAAAAACAATTTTATAAAAAAATAATCAGAAGTAATTGTAGCATTGCCAGAGCTACTTGTTACTTTTATTGTTAATTTATAAATCTTAAAAATTATGAAGATCCTCTTTTTTGTTTATAAATGCATATTAAATATCATTTATCTAGCATTTATAAGTACTTTAGCTATCAAACTTAAAATTGTGCACCCTTAAATGGTGAGAACTCACTTCTAAAACCAATATTTTAAACTTTACAATTTACACAAATGTGTTTTTTAAAGTGGTGAACACCAGAATATTATTAGTGAAATAAATTATTAAAAAACAATTTTATAAAAAAATAATCAGAAGTAATTGTAGCATTGCCAGAGCTACTTGTTACTTTTATTGTTAATTTATAAATCTTAAAAATTATTTACAAATGTCTTATTAATAACTTTACTTAGCTTAGTGCTTTGTTTAACTTTGGGAAACAGTATATACATATGTACGTAATGTGTAATGTGCAATCTGCGCAACTTGTGAAATAAAAAAATTTTACAAAATGTCTAAATTTGTATTGAAAAAAAAAACCAGTAAGGAAGAAATAATTGGCTACGCCGATTATAATACACACGTATTATTAACTTATTATCTACAACTTTGTCCTTATCTATTTTTATACCTATATGATGTTAATGAAAGAGTATTACAACTTTGGTACTAAGTTTGTTACTTATTCAATATTAAGAAGAAATGTATGTAGTCTGTCCGAATATTTGATATTTAAGGTCTTTCGATTCCTTTACTCATCTCATTAGTAATAATTGTATCAAACGTTTTAGCAATTTGATCTACGCCACTTGGTGCTGTAAATAGATGGAATTTATTTAGTATATCAAAAAATATATTTCAAATTGTTTAAGATACACATTACGTACATATATGTATGTATACACTGCTTGCCAAAAGTTAAACAAGCTTAGTGCTTTGCTTAGATTGCGCAGATTGGACATTACACATTACACATTACGTACATATGTATATACTGCTTCCCAAAGTTACACAAAGCACTAAGCTAAGTAAAGTTATTAATAAGACAATTGTAATTAATTTCAAAGATTTATAAATTAACAATTAAAGTGACAAGTAGCTCTGGCAGTGCCACAATTACTACTGATTATTATTTTTTTCTAAAATTGTTTTTATAAGAATTTATTTCACTAATAATATTCGTTGAGCGCCACATCACTTTAAAAAACACATTTGTGTAAATTGTTTAAATTATTGGTTTTAATAGTTGAGTGCAATAAAGTAGATATCTATAAATTTTACTTTAAGGGCCCATTGAGCTGGAGTGTTGGGATAAAGGTTATTCGATAGAGGAGGTCCCTCCGACCAACGTTTATATAGGGACATTTTGGCGGTCGCCCCTTCCTTTCACTCTAGGGCGGTTTAAAAATTGTATGGAGAAATGTATTTTAACAGAGGTGGGGGAATTGGGGTAGAATAAAAATTTTAAACCCCTCTGGAAAGCAGGGAAGGGGCGACCGCCAAAATGTCCCTATATAAACGTTGGTCGTTGTCACCGTGAATATAGATGTCCATTATATTATTATAATAGGATGTCCATTGCATATAGAGTGTATTACGTCCTCACGGTCTAAAACATATATACAACTTCCTGGTGCCTATAGGCTCTGTTGGCATTATGTGGACTCTACAGTTCTCGAGTAAGTTTTTTGTTCATTTGAGCATATTCATATTCACAACACTTTTTCACTATTACTAGTGCGCGATCAGACATGCCCTACATGAGACTCTTGTGGATATACTAAATAATTCCCCATCAACAGAATAGGCCCTCCAGTCTTGGTGACCATCCTTCTCTCATCTCTACATTTGTAAAATACCATTTTGCGAATTCGTCCAATTTCTGACAATTGGTCCAGGAGTATGTATGAATTATCATCAGCACATCGGGATATACTGTACCGTTGACGAGCCATTTATTTTATTATATTCAAGAAAATTACCTAATTACAGTTTTCATTCACTGGATAACTACTGGTTGCAAAAAAGGACCACAAATTGAAAAAACTTATCTGATTTAGTTTCCAAATGTGTCTACAAAATATTTATTTCGGCTTTTTATTGTTGTTGTTGTTGATTTTTATTACTTTCTACTGGGAAGAGGTGGGAACAGCCCTTCCGAAGCAAAAAGATTTACTTGGCTAGACCAAAAGTCTATACTGCCAGAACGAAAAATGAAAAGTTAATTCAAATCCAAGCCACAC
>JANSTT010018386.1:0-13959 GCA_026745375.1 Platyura marginata
TCTAAATCAGCTGTATGTAAAACTCAATTTACGCCTAAGTGCACTTAAGTTGTTTTAACTTGAGACCACAGATATATATCTACATTTAATATGGGAAACCATTTATTTTTTGTTTTATTTTTTTTTATTTCCAGACATTTCCATTTTTTTCTCTCAATTTTCCAAATACACCTGAACAAAACATTTTTCAAGAACAGTAGGTAGGAAGGTACATTTACAACCGACATTCCCATTATTTTACATATTATATTTAGAGACAAGGCACACAGATATGAAGTATACAATGTACACATGGTATGGGACTAAAGTTGGTACATACCTACTATTATGTACATTCATATAACTAGCGCAATTGTAACTCCAATATACTCTACGTATACAATGTACCTTAGCAGCACATCTATGTACGTTTCGTAACTTTTTAATAGCCTTCTGGTATAAAACTTTAGACTATTAATTACCGTAACTGAAACTATTCTGTCTGTTGAAATAATGATGTAAAAAAACTCCCCCCGAAACACTCCCGTTTATAGCATATAAAAAAAAAAGCTTCATTTTTTATTTCAGTCACGTTTAAAATAATAGCGTAAAAGAACAAAAGGACCAGCGGATATTTTCTTTTTGTATGCATTCCTTTGCTAAAGCTAAAAATGGCTGTATAATGGTGTTAAATTTCCTTTAAACGTTTTATGAATTCAGCATAGAAATTCATTTTTATCGTAGTTTTATATGGCTGTGATTAATGTAAAACACATTTACCTAATTATAAATTGTTTTATGGGTTGGAATTGGTCTGTCTAGAATATCTATTTAATGTGAAATATTTATTCAGACCAATTTAACGTATCTGCATACTTTTGTTGGGGTTGGGCCATACGAAATTATATAATATTGACTCAATATAAGAAAGGGTAACAATGTTGACCTTTGAGGATACCACCTAGTATGTAGCGTATCAATTTAAAGGTTACTTAACATTATTTGAGAGTGGATCAAGTATTGGATTCATAAATATACGTATGTTAGAATTATTAAGCTATACATATGTATATGTAATTAGGTTGCGATAATTACTACAAAAATCTCTACTGAGCTATTGCATAAAAGGGATATTCTAAATTTTTTAATTTCTTAATATAGATAAAACATCTTAAAAATTGGTTTCTTTTCATTTGCTATTTTTTTTTTAAATACAGGTTTACAGGTTTAGAATTTTTTTGTCTATTAGAGAAATGTTTACTTTTTTGTTATCTATAATTTTGTTCTTATCCATTCTTGCTTTACATTGAATAAATTTATTATAAGCCAGAAGAGTTGTCTTTCAAACAAATAAAACTTTTTAACTCTAATGCACTCGACTGCACGGTATTTGGTATCACGTTAAAACCAAATAACATATTTATAATTCAAGAGCTAAATTTAATTTTCGTGTCAAAATACAAATAATTTATTTTATAAATAGTGGAATAAATATTTTATCTACTAAGTTAAGGACATTTAAATGATTTCCACCAATTCGATTTTAGTTAAATACAAAATAATAAAAATAAAAACAGTAAATAAAATTAAAAACCCAAATTAAAAAAAAGTTCTTTATATATTTCTCTCTCCTGAACCATTTTTGATTGGGTGGTGCTATTGTAGAAGACAATTACTGTGCAAGAAAAAAAAAATTACATATACAAAAATGAGAAAAATACAGTCGAGAGGAGCTCTTATGGCGTAATTAATTTTTAATGAAGTTTTAAATATAAGAAAAATAAGTCAAAAAAGTATTTCATGAACATTGAACATCTGTAATTTTTGCAAAAATGGTGCAAATAGAAATTTGTTTTTGCCTTATCCTTTATCGTAATTTGGAAAAATTAAATTTTTGGCCGAAAAAAATGTCTATTGTATGACCTAATTAGCTTAAGAGTAAGTCTCAAAAGGTAAGTAATAAGCTAAGTAAACTAAGATAATAACGAGAGCACAGCCAAACTATAAATGTCTAAATGTCTATATAAATATGAAATATTTTCTACTACTTCTTCTTCTACTTAAAGATAAAATTTGGAGAAAAAGAGCGCTCGAATATAGAGATGATGGAAATTCGAAAATATTGCATGCAAATGAATCAATCAATCACACAGTCATATTTTTGTGTATACATTTTACCTACTCTACCCTTCTTGTTTTTCTCGACAATGTCGTTTTCTTAAATTTGAACTTTAAACTTTATTTTAGAACCACAGGTTAAATAATAAATTTAGTAAAACCAAATAATTAACAACGTATTATTGAAGTTACGAACTTAAATAATTTACTTTTAAAATCAACATAAATTAATTTAAAAGTTGCAATTTAAAATAATGTTTAAGCAACAATTTTATTTAAATAGTAAAATATTTTAAAATAATTTTTATTTATGTATGTAATTATTATTATGAGAATAAATTTTGAAACAAAATATGTACGAGTAATTCTGGAGGAAAAAAATGTAATAAATTTCTTTTAAAAAGTTTAAAACTAAAACTTAGAGCTTTATATTTAATTATATGTAAATATCTCTATAAACTTTCTAAAGAGTTGAAATATGTACACAACTTCATCATTATTTTAATTAAAATCTTAATTACTTAATAAATCTATTTTGAATTAACTCATCAACATATAGTGCCTGCATTATTTACGTTAAACCATTTTCTATGGCAGTCGTCGACCAAATACATCTTGAATATATAACAAAAGAGCTTTTGTTGTGCAATTAAAGAACTCCTCTAGCATAAAGTGTACTTGGAACTAATGGAAAATACAAGAAATAGAGTATAAAAGAGTTTATTTTACCCTTACCTCTAACCTAAGTATACGAGTATGTCGAGATTTTCATTTCATTTTTATTTTTCCGAACAACTTGTGAAAAATTTATACATTGTTGAGCAATTTTATTAAATTAGAAATTACACAACAAGAATTATGGATTTACCTATACATAATACATACATACTTACATATGTTCTGTAATTTGAGTGTATATGTATGTAATTGTAACAATGGGTCCATCTATAGAGGGATCTATAAGGAATTTCGGTCGTTCTAGGTTGCCCGCCCTCTATCACACTAACTAAGTAGACTACCAAAGTTGGCCCATGGTACACTTCCAAATAAGAGTTCATTTATGAAGTTTGATCAATATACTTGTATAGTTATATGGCATCTTATTAAGGCATGTCTAAGAAAAAAGGAAGTCGGACATTCTATAATTCGTCGAGATTTGAGATTTAGTTATTACGTGTCGATCGTCAATGGTTATCATTACTGCAAAATTCATTCCTTCCGTATTGTAATTTGTAAGTGATTTAAATTAGCTGTTGTCAATAGCAAGAATATGTCGTTGATCTTCCTGATCTTCAAGTCCAGTTTAGTGCCAGTCTGAATGATTTATGGACTTTTAACCCTATTCCTGCCACGCTACGAATGATGAGTATGTGGTATGTTTTTTACTTTACTTTTTTGTCTAATAAGTAAAAAAAATATAATGTTGGGAAGGTGGTTTCTTCTTAATTGAAAAATGGCTTTGCGGTCAGTTTTTTATAATTAGAACAATTTATTTTCTACGTTTAGACAAATATATTGTCATCATCAGGAGAACTATTAAACAAAAACGTTATAAACTTTATGCACTCACTATATTTATGTACATAAAATTAAGTTAGGCTTACATAAAAAAAAATTTTATATAAATAAACACATTAAAGAAACTATTGTCCACGTATAAGTGGATTGACGTTAAATTAAAAAAAAAACAAAAATATTAAAAGTATTCTATTCTGAATCCTGAAAAAAAATATAATGTTTTTTTTACTGTAACGTATTGACCTTGTAAAATACATATTTGTGATTTTGCACTAAACCATATTGTTCTAGCTATAGTTGTTTTAAATTGAATAGTGACTCACAGTCACAACTTGGCAGAAATAGGGTTAAAATTGGACAATCACGGTCACCGATGAACGTTGCAGTTCTTTCATCAAAATACTTTTAAGCATTTAGAAACTATTTGTTCAGTACAAGTTAAACACGCAAGACCACACTTTTATTGTACTTTTACTCTAAATCTTAAGCAAAATATAAAATTTACAATTCCGATATAGATTTTGAATTTTCTTTAAAGTGAATATTTAAATTCAACCCACTTATGTACACAATCTCGTCGTATATTATATTTGAATATTTTTTCCAACTTCCTATACATCACTGTGCGAAAACATACATAATTTTACGGTGAACTTGAAAAAAGAAATAGCATCAAATCACATTTTAAAGTTTTCGCTCTCTACTGAAAATGAGAAAATTTCTGTCGCCTTTCTCCATATAAATATTCAAATTGTATTTTAAATTACAGTATAGCATCTCTATTTTATTCTAGTCATGCCACATGATAATAAAATCATATGTTATGGGAACATTTGAACATTTTCAGTTTGAAAAAAAAAAAAAAAAAAAATATTTTTTTTTTTTTAGATACGAATTTTATTGTATAGTATGCCTCTGAATATATTTTCTAGCTAAACGTTAAACTAGAGAAGAGAATCCCTAAAGTGTATAGGTAGAGGGCGACATACACATTGTATACAAATAGTCTAATATTTGAAAATGTTCTTTCTATGGCAAGACTTTTATTATGTTCATTCATAAAACCTTTTTAAAGGGAGGAGAAATCTATTGGTGGCTGAATAGTAAAGTCGCATATTTTATGTTGATCATTCATATATTTTACAATTTTAAATAGACACATACAATTATGTGATCAGATGTACATATCTATAATTATATATGTAGGTATATACCATTGTATCTCAACTTTATTTTACATTTTTTTTATGACTCATTTAATCCTTTTACTATACTGTTCTTCTAGTCTGTTCCTTTTATGTACCTATATTCAAAAGCAATTCTCATAAAATTACCAAGTAATTTTGTGTATACATAAGAGGTAGCTATAACATGCTATAGATACAGTTAGCAGCAATTTTATGAAATGACTGGAAAATAGCTGGTATTTAAGGTTTTCGAATATATGTTCGTAACATATATGTATTTATGTATATGTACAGAGTATTACGAGCAAGAAAAGCCACAATATATTCAAACCTGGCATTATTTACCTGAAACATAATTGAAATTTTCCTTTAACATAATATTTGCACACAAAATGCGTAACATAACCATAACATATAGAGTACATAGACCGATATGTATGTATATATGGTTTGTTTTATGGTATGTTCTACATATGATACCAAAACCGAATTGACCATAACCTAAATAAAATATTATCTTAAATCACTTTAGAGACAATGTAAAATATTTAGTCGTATCTATAAGATAATAATGTTAATATTTATGTACAGTCCATATACATCGAATCAAAAGTATCGATAATCAGAATTGGAAGTACAATAAAAATATATTTGGAACAACAAAAACTATCATCTTTATTTCCGTAGTGTCACTAAAGCTCAAAAAGACTCTTTACTTTTCCAATAAATTTATAACTCATTTATTATGAGTAATTTCAAAAATATCCCACCACTTTAATGGAAGTGGAAGCTTTCGCTTTTTTTGTTTTTTTTTTTTAAAAGTTTTTTTATTGTTTTTTTTGAGTATGCCTTGTTCTGGGCACCCTGGTGGTACGAGGCACATATTATATTATACAATTCCAAATGCAGATTTAATTTTTGTACATATATGATTTTGTTCTATTCCGTTATATTGTATTCTGTTCCATTCTATTCATTTTTGATTCATTCTGTACAGGTACGGTATGATTGAATTAAAATAGGAGTCTAAAATTTTCAAACTCTAAAAAGAGTATGATTGAGCGTATTTTAGACAAATTTTAATATTAAATATTTAAGACAATGGGAACGCTGTCTTAAATGATATTTATGATAGAAAAACTACAAATGAAATAAGTTTTTGTATTTTGTGGTTATGATTATGAAAAAGTAAGTATAATTTAATTTTTTTATATATAGATTTTGCAACAAAAATAAATTAAATCAAAATAACCACAGAGGACCTACACATCCGATATTTTAAACATCAGTAAGGGCACCTACAATAGATCTTTTAGGTCTCAGTGTTGAAGAATTAATAGCCCTACAGCCCGCACCTAACCTAAAAAATATGTTGTCTTATCTTATTTATTTAAGAATCAAATTTAAAACAGAATTCAATCATACAGGTGTTCTACACCGATTCTATTCTGTACCGTTCTATTATGTTCCATTCTGTTCTGTTCCATTTCGTTCAAAAATTCATATAGAGTACTTTACATAGCTTAAGTATAGGTACAAAACTCGAATTAAGTTTTTTTTTCTATTAATAGAAAAACTTAAAACATTTTTCATTTTCAAAAAATAAAACATTATATAAACAAAAATCGGGTGAGCGATCTACATACGTACATTTGAATTGAAAAAAAAGAACAACAATTTATAGATTTTATGTAAATATTGTAAATACTATGTGCAGTATTCGTACATACTATTCAAAACAATATTTTTCAATCATGAAAAAATCATAAATTCTTTATTTTGAATTTTATGGCAAAAAATAGAAACTAAAATTCATGAATAATAATTAATGTTTAATTATTGTATGCAGCATATTGTTGACGTGGTAAGTTTCCATATCACACGATTAGTGAAGCACATTGGTATGTACCCCTGCTATAGGGTGTATGTATCCATAATAAAACTGAAAACCATCATTGGCACAATATGGCTTAACAAACATATGAGAGAGGAAAATTTGCATAGAAATTTCCGGCCATGCATTTCGTATTATATTAATATGTATGAACTTGGTTGAAAATAAATAAAATACTGATTGTAAATGTGTATTATACATTACGAATGTATCTACCTATGTACATTGTACATATTTATGTATGTATGTGATGTTGGCGCCCGTAAGTTAGTAAGGGAAATGTCTGACAAAAAATATGATTTATAAATACAGGTAAAGTTTGATTTACGCAACTACCAAAATTTTGGATGATTGCGTTAAACGAAAAATTACGCAATTTGAAGTATTCGAAAAATGGAAGAATTTGTACTATTTAGAATAAAAATTGCATATTACATTATGTGCATAGGCACTGGCCTTTACTGATTCTCGATTCAGAACAATGGAGAAACTACCGTACACCGAAGCTTCGCTTTACGGCCTAGATACGTTCCGGAAAAGTTGGCAGTAAAGCGAAAAATTGGCAAAATAACGAATCATTTATTTTAAAATTAATAAAAGAGAACCAAATTAATAAACTCTCGTTAAAATCTCCTTCATGGATGATACAGCGTATGTTCAGCATGATTTTGCCACGATTTAATAATATAGTCTAGCTGAGGCATGACAGTACAGCATTTTTTTGGCCGTATAACGAAAAAGTGCCATAAATAACCAGTAAAGAAGGCTACGCCGATTATAATATGTATACCCGTATGAGTACTTGTTTATTATTTACAACTTTGTCCGTGTCTATTTTGTTTGTACAATAAATATAATTGAATATAAATGATTAAAAACCCTAAAATTAAGATAAAATTGATTGTATTGCCATAACGGTATTTATAAAATTGATTGCAGCCCCATAACGGTAGGTCGTACAAGTTTTTGGTCTATTAATGAAATCTTCATTTTTGTATTCTCTATAATTGTTGTCATATTCATTTTTTCTACATTTCGACTACCTTTCGAGTAAATGAATGGTTTATATCAAAATTTGGTGAACACTGTACCACAGCCTCCCCTATTTTTTGTTCGATTTGTTCCAAAAACAATAGATTTCTTACTGTAGGACTATATAATAAACCGTCAAAATTTCACCCTTCTAGCTTCAGCCATTTGGCCGAAATCTTGATCACGGACAGACGTATATTTTGACTTAGAATTTCACGAGAAAGATAATGGTGTTGAATTTTTTTTCTAAGATGACTATTAAGGGACATTACAAACTCCGTACTAAAGTTAAAACCCTTGATTTACATCATATGGGTATAAAAAAGACCGTTATAGCGAAATGCCGTATAAAGAGGCGCCGTGTAACGAGGCTTAGGTGTATTATATGGTAAGAATATTTATACATATGTCAACAATAGTAACAAAACGCTCTACATATTTCCTAATTGTGAAATGTTAAAATATGCAACAATTCGAATTCGAGCATATGCAACGTGTCTATATTTCCTCTTTGGCTTTATTAAACAAAGTGACCCCAATATGTATATAAGTTCAAGAGAGGGGTTGGTAAAAATAATTTTAAAAAAAAACCAATAAACTACTAAGTCAAAAAAACAAATCCAAAGTCATGAACAAAAATGAAAATAAATCCATAGCAAATAATAAATTGCCTCCAATTTAAAGGTTTATGTCTACAAATTTTCAAAGTTTTAAAATATAAAATGTACATTTAGTGACATAGAAGAAAATAAACAACAAACGAACCAACTTTTTGAATGTGGAAAACTTTCCCTATTGACGAGCATATTTTTTGAATTTTCCAACAGCGTAAATGTCCCGTAAATATCAATCAAAACTTTTCCTTTGAATTGAAACAGCCACACAGAGCTATTCAATTTGAAATGTATCACATTTGGTAGAAGAAAATAGTATTATACATATATATATATATATTTATGTATATATACAATAGCGTATTATAAGCATAATTTATGTTGTGACATAATTATATACATATATACGTTATACAATATAGATGAATTGCTGATGGTCTTATAAATTATATGAAATCGATTGGATATGTGATACAAATGGGCACATAAATGATAATTAGGTCATGACGCTATTATAGTTCAAAATAGTGATTTAGATATAAAAAGTCTTAAAAAATTATCACATAAAATAAAAAATTATTAAAAACTACAAACTAAAACCCACATTGGAATTTATTGTAAAAAAAAGTCTTCTAAATAAAATTCATTGAATTCGCCCCTCCCAACAATCAATTGAAATATTCAAGTCTCGACTATAAAAATTTTTCCGTTCTATTTCTATGTTCAGACAAGAAAAAACCATTTCCCGCTTAATTGATTTCTCATCAACTATACTCATTCTCTGTCTACCGAACGACCAATTCACCCATACAGCCCAGTCATGCCCTCCTAGGCCATAAGGAAAAAAAAAATACAAAACAACAACGAACTAATTGGTACAAATTATATTTCACATTTTCATTCGCGTCGTTCAAAAATTCATTGGAAAATTTACCCTCAATAAATACCGAAAACCAAAACCAATTTTCATAATGACTTCTGACTGTACATGGAAAATTGCTTTACTCGATTCGTACAATATTTATCATTTCTCTCTGTGTAGCTGCACTGCCTATAGTAGTCATGGACGTGGCTTTTATAGCAGTACTTACAACCATATTCTTCTTACCTCCATAATGCCACCACCATTCAGAAAAGATAATCGATTTGGCGAGAATATTCTTTTCTGTAATATTCCAATGTGCGGTGTGTGGTTCCTTCTATTTCGCGAACCGCAAACTTTTTATGGCGCGCGAGTTTTTTTTTTCACCTCACCCAAGATGTGTTACCGGCAGGCACTGAGAGCATATTGGGTTGCGCCCGGACAGTAGACAAAAAAATTTCCAATTAAAAATGCGACAGTCGAATCATTAATTATGAGTTTAATTATCAAGCTCGTCGACAGTAATCTCTGGCCCCTGTGTGTTAATAAATTTCTCAGCAATTAACTGTTTAGTATGCAGTTGTGGTTACCAGGGCTGGTTTGTTACGCTAATTTTGTTGGTTTTTTTTTTTTTTTTTGTTTTTTTTTTATTGTCGGGAGTTTTTAGTTTTCAACATAATATGGTTCTGGTATGTAATGGGTTTGGGCATATGTGCCAAGTGGAAGTGATTGTTTTTTAAGTTTAGAAATTCTCGCTGCTAATTAAAAGAAAATTGTTGACAGACTTCCAAAGTCTTTAAATAATGAGGCTATAATTAGAGTTTTTGGGGTATTATGTGCATTTATTGACTGAGGTCCATTTAGTATTTTAGTAGGACATACATATATGTTTAGTACAGGTCTTTCAGATAAACACATTATTGTAGAAAAGGCGATTATTATTTTTAGACATTTTTTAATACTTGGGGCCCAAAAATGCTTCTTCATTTGTACCATGACAGAACCAGTCCTGAGCAGTAACGTAGCGTGGGTTTTATTTTTGCATATACAAAGTACCTTTGAAATTCTTACTTTAATCCGCCTAACTTCATTAATTGTTTTAATATTATAACTAAGATAATCTTACTTCAAGCACAATGTGCAACTTCAAACTGGGTATTCTACAAGCTTAATTATCCATAGAGAAATTTTCTTGCAGAATACCCAGTTTTGAATTGCATATTTTAATGATTTTTTCGAAATTTTGTTAGAAAATCGAAAATAATTTATAAGACAAGAAAGATTGGAAATAAAATTTTACTTGAAGTAGTTATAATAAGACAAATAATAAAGTTAGGCGGATTAAAGTAAGAATTTCAAAGGTATATTTGTATAGTTAAAAATAAAATCCACGCTTCGTTACTGGTCCTGAGCACATTCAAAATTCAGTTACCTATACATTTTTTTTTGCACGAAATTATTATTTATATTATAGTCTGTGAGACTTTCATTTGCAAAACACAAAGGTTTAATTTTTTCTAGTATAGATACTGTGACTTCTTTTGGCCATGGTTAAATAGTTCATTTATAGATCAATTTTTTGATCCTTATTAGCTCCTTTTTTATTTAAATACGGCTAGATATACATAGATATGATACCTATGATCCGTATGTAATTGAATTAGTTTACCCTAATATATATCATACATACATAGGGTATAGAAGGTAGATAGAGGTAGGTAGGTAGGTATGCAATAATAATGATTTAATATTGTTTGAACATTGCTAGAGGAATTCAGATATGAGAAAACACAAAACGGAACTTTATTAAATTTTCCCAAAAATATGTTTAAAGAAGTCATATAGAAATAATCTCCGGTAATAAAACGTGGCAATTTTCAGGATTAAATCAGATTTAAATAGATTTGGTTACCTAGGCAAATATATACTCTAAGCTTTTGACTAGCCTTAATTACAATATAATCCTCTTAAATATATGTACATGTGCGTTATTACCTACAGTTACATTATATGAGATTAATATGGGAAGTGCATTGTCCTGGTGTTTATGTGGTTTTGATCTTCTCTCTCCCAAATATGGTTTTTGTTTTTGTATTTTAGAATTATTGTTTGTACTATAGATTATATTGCAAACATGATAATACCATGTATATAAAGAAATAAAGGGAATTTTAAATTTGTTTTCCAACATTATAAATTCGTAAGTTATCGTAATACGAATCTTATTAATCGCTAGTCTAATCTAATCTATCTGGAAGCACCTGCGTTTAGAAAATGTATTCACATTTACTTGCTAAGAGTGGTTTTGTAAAATATATTTGAGACGTAAAAGAAGATTTTTCTATAATTTTTTTGTTCTTACACAAAACATTTCAAACTTAACTCTATCGGATACTGAGATCTATAGTCAGCAATATAGTTTTATGTTCTGATTAGACTTTAAGAGTTTTAAAGAATCCTTAATGTAGACTTGGTTTTTTAGTATACATACATACATTAGATAGGTTAAATAGGTCATAAATAAGCTTTAAACATTAAATTTAACCATTTTCAAATCAAATTAAAAAAAATTCATAATTATTTCTATATTTGGTTATAAGGGTTTATTCTGCCCTGTTAACCATAAAAGGTCTAACGACATTTTATTTTTTTTAAATTTGTTTCACATATAAAACCAGAACCTATCTTAATATAATTTTAAAAAAAATCTATAAAATATATTTATACTGATTACTTACTACTTATAAAAGGTTTATCTACAAATATTACATATAAAGGTTCTGTGTGCAACAGAAAAAGTTTAATAACTCATTATTTTGAAAAATGTAGTTAGA
Organism: Platyura marginata; assembly: GCA_026745375.1. Lineage (NCBI taxonomy): Eukaryota > Metazoa > Arthropoda > Insecta > Diptera > Keroplatidae > Platyura > Platyura marginata. The sequence continues at coordinate 12,039 of JANSTT010018386.1, forward strand.
CCTTTTATGGTTAGCAGGGCAGTACTAAGAAGAGTTACTCAAGCAGTAGCGGTTCTCAACATTAAGGTAAAATATACCAAATTCGCAGAACCCTATATAAGTTATTTTTAATACCCTCCTACCGACACAAATTTCAAAGTTTTAGATTTAGATTTAATGGGATCATAGATGATGGTCACTACGCGGCAACCGGATTCTGTTTGTTTATGACTACAATCATCTGAGTGACCTCCTTTTTTTAATAAATGGCAGTCACTCATAAGACTGAAGGACTGTAGCATTACTGTAGTCATAAAGAAACAGAAGGGGTGGGTCAAGTGTACAATATAAGGAATGAGAAAAAGAGAAAAAAAACACATAGAAGTGCAAAGGTTGAAAACCGAAAAAGTTAAACGACTTTCCACCTTTGCCTTATGCGTATGGTATTGTTTTTCGGACATTTAATTTGAATCTCCCGTTTTGAATTGTTTCCAACTAATTTTCATTGTTAAATGTCTTAATTTTTATTTTAAAAAAATATTTAAGATTATTGAAATCTAGTTTCTTTTATATTTCTTTGTTTTCCTTCGGCAACTGTTCAAGAATAATAATTCGATGTAATAATACGTTTATTTCATAAAACTGCATTTTAAAATAGAATTTAATGTGAAATTAGTTAATTATCGATATTTATTCAACCGGATTCCGCACGCCTTTCAGCAGCCGCTTTTTATTCCTTCGTCCCTTAAAATTCAATCATGTGTTTTGTATTTATCTTTAATTTGACCTACCTTTTTCCTCAATTTATGTTTTAATATACATATATTATTCTACTTATTTTTTATTTCAATATTGCTCTCATTATAATCGTTAAATATGACAATAAAAATCACAATTCCCTCAAATTCAAAAATTAATTTTATTTTCCTTTTGATTCATTCTTCGATAATCTTACACACAATACATTTATTATCCATATACCAACAATATCGTTACATTTCATAGGTATTCTATATGATGCCACATCGTTATCGAAAAAAAACCCACCCCAAGCCTTCCGAAAAAAAAGCAAAGCGCACAAAAAAAAAAAAAGTAACAAACGGAAATCTGACACTGAAAATTTTTAAAGTATTTTTACAATTTCACTCTGGATTATTGCCAAGAACGTGAAATACGAAGTGTAGCAGATAGTTTATGGTGAAATGTAATACATTTTTATTTACATTAAAATGCAATTTTAATACTTTTTCGAATATGTGCGCGATCTCGATACTGCCAGAAGCAATGGATTTCTGATTGATATGATGGTTTCATTTTTCGGAAATGGAAAAATAACATGTGCGCGAGATATGAATTTATATTATTTTGTGTGTATATCTAACAAATAGAGAAATATTTTAGATAAAATTTTTTTGGTCTGTGTTTTTGGCGATGCATATATAGTAAAACTTCACATGTATAGGATATGTGCAATGTGCAAACGCCTATATGGCTATATATACAAATGTAAATATAAAATGTTTTTGTATGTTTATAGAAAATTGAAAAATAATTGTAGGTATACTCAGAAATTTCAATGGTAAGACTGTGTTTATATTATATAACATCGCTATCATCATCTACATATGTATATAACTACAAATTTCCCTCGAGTTACTCGGTACTTGAGTTATGCGAATTTCGCGTTACGCGGAAAAAAATTGCGAAAAACTTCGAATTACGCGGTACTTGAGTTACGCGGTTTTGGGGCAATTTTTTTTTTAAAGGTTGTATTTTGAAATACATACTGCTACTGACAGAGAAAGTGTGTGAGTAAAAAAATATGTTTATACACATTTCACAACCTTTTGAAATCTACTTCCGTACAGTTTCAGTGTTTATACCCGTATGATGTTAATCGAAGGGTATTATAACTTTGGTACGGAGTTTGTAACGCCCCTTA
>JANSTT010018387.1:0-13958 GCA_026745375.1 Platyura marginata
ATATTAATTTTTTCTACATTTCGACTACCTTTCGAGTAAATGAATGGTTTATATCAAAATTAGGTGCACACTGTACCGCAGCCTCTCTTATTTTTTGTCCGATTTACTCCAAAAACAAAAGAGATCTTACTCTAGCACTACATAATAAACTGTCAAAATTTCAGCTTTCTAACTTCAGTCAATTGGCTGGAATCTTGATCACGGACAGACGGACGGATATGAATAATTCGACTTAGAATTTCACGATAAAGACAATGGTGTTGAATTTTTTTTCTATGATGAGTATTACGGGGCTTTACAAACTCCGTACCAAAGTTATAATACTCTTGATTAACATCATACGGGTATAAAAGAGTCAAAATGTTCCCAGTTTTCATAATAATATTATTATTTTTTTGTTGATTAGACTCAAACTTTCAAATAACACATCTCCCCTATGGGATTAATGTACCGATTATTTTTCGCTTGTAATAGAAACGATCAAAGTATATTACTGTTGTGGAAAAAGGTTTGATAGGACTTTACCGTCAGTAAACCAAAATAATAAAGGTGTAAGTTTAACAGTTTGAATTTCTTATTCAGGCAACGTTTTCTAATTTAAATGATCTCTTGTGAAGAAATAGTTTTTGGGGCACTATAAGTCGGATTTTTTTTTGGTAAAATTATATTTTCTTTAGGATGTGTTCGTGCTTATTTTAAGATTGATATTCATAATCCGGTTTTTATCAAAACATAAAAGAAAAAACAAATCAGAGATTTTTGAAACTGCACCATCACCAACATTACAATTTCTTGTGCAAACGCAAGGCAATAAATTATATGTACATTATATGGATGTACATATAAAATAGAGATGTGGTCATTTTTGCCTTCCGAAGTTTATATAGCATTAAAATAGTTTTTCGGGAAAAAAATCTTTCCACTTTGCCTTGGCCATTGATATCTCCTTCTTTTCTATTTTTCATGTCCAATTTGACCAAGAACAAGAGTAGAGACAACATATTGGTACAAAAACTAAATCAAAGTGGTAGTTTTCCTTTTTGTAGAAGAATAGGCGTGAGTTAGTTTTAGAATATATGCTATTACAATATATACTTATTATGAATAGCCAACATGAAATTATCAAGTTTTTTTGTGGTATTTTAATGAAATTCTCCTTTGTTTAGTAGTCGGGGTGATGAACTGCACAAAAATGAAAAACACAACACTTTTGCCAATTTAAAACGTTTATTAAATTAAAATTTTAAATACACTGCCAAATAAAATAATTATAATTACTAATTAGACTTATTGAGAACAAAACTGACCCTTTGTATCATATAAATGTAAAAACCGAACTTATCAGATGCGAACAAAAAACAACTAAAAAAAAAAAAAACTGACACTCTGGTCAGCCACGAACCTACCTAAAAATTTAACTCGTATCGAAGAAGTGATCCTAAGAACAGTTAAAATTGAATCTCAAAAACTGATTGGTTAATTCTTGAATTTTAAGTCACCAAGAAACCTATTTGTGTATAGAATTCTATCGTGAACTGTTTAAACTAATAATAACGGAATTTTATTGGTTCTTCAATTATTTATATTTAAGACCTTAAATAATAATCTTTAACTTAATTGAAAAAGCTTTGTTCTAAATAAAATGTTTACGTAATAAACAAAAAATTATTAAAAAAAAAAAATTTTCTTGAATTAATAAACAAAACAATGAACAAACACCTTTGTCATTAGTTTTTTTCTATGGCTTTGTTTATAAACATTAACTTGGTAATATAAAAATTTAAAATGAATATTTATCTCAAGTAATTATAAATAATAATGTTCTATTCTGTTTCATGTCTAAGAACTTGTTACTTTACAGATCCCCTACGACAATCTCAAAATCCACTAGGGATGCGTTCGGAAATAAATCATACCATTAATTGGGTGAAAACACATTTAGAACATGATCCAAATGTTTCTCTACCCAAACAAGATGTTTATGATGACTACTTGTAAGTACACACAAATCTTGGTGATTTGCACAAGTATAATTCTCACAATAATGATAATTATTTTTTGTTTTAGAAATTACTGCAATCAAATTAATATAAAACCATTGTCAACGGCTGATTTTGGTAAAGTCATGAAACAGATATTTCCGGAAATTCGTCCAAGACGTTTGGGTACCCGTGGCAATTCTCGCTATTGCTATGCAGCATTGCGTAAAACAAGTCAATTGGGTGTGCCCGGATTACCTGAATTAGGAGAAACTATACCAACAATCAGTAGCATTCCTGTACGTGTCGATGAACAGTCATGTAATGTGATTAAAAATTGGGCAGAGCATTTTTTCAATGTTGAATTTGATAATTTTAACGATTTGGCGAATTATATAACGCAAAACTATATTAAATCAATGGAATCTAGTGGTTGCAAATTATTTTTGCCAAAGTCGAAAATTCGAATACAGAAAAAACTACAGGTAATTTGTTGAGATATCACACAATGAAAAAAAAACCATTTCTCCACACAATGTTCTTTTAGGAAATTACATCGGCAAAGAAACGGAAGAAGAAGAAACATAGAAAATCAATTGTATCATTAACTCCGAGTGGAACAAATGCTGTTATTGTATCTGCAGGTGATACTGATCCAAATGTTAGTGATGAAAAAACTCTTTTACCCAAAATCAAAGATGAATTTAATCTTCTAACACAAGAAAGTACAAAGAAATTGGTTTCAGAAGATTTTCCAATTAAACAAATTCTGGTACCTGAGATACTAATTTCAGACGATTTACCGTCACAAAATCTAAGCCGCCCGGTGGTCGGGACGTCTGTTTATAGTCATCATGCATTGATAAAAACAGATTTAAATCCAAACAATAGCGTAGCTATTGAAGCAAATGTAAATTTCATGAAACCATGCGGTAGCGGAAGTAGATCACAAATATTAAATGTACAAAATAATGATTTAATTGGTAGAGATGGACAATCATCTTTAGCAAAAAAGAGACCGCATTCCTATCCCCAACAGGCACCCGATCATATAACTCCGCCAAAAATTGATCATACGGCTGGATCGGTGTTAGCACCAGATATAGTCATACCAAGAGAACGTGTCATTAGCATTTGTAATTTAGATAAGGACGCATTGGATGATTACCTGATTGAGGGAAACAATTCACAGGAACAGGAAGCAGAATTACTAAAATATTTTCATAATGATGATGATCATTTGCATTTACATGGTGCCGATGGTGCTAAAGTACCTGATTTACCATTGTCTGAAAGTTATCATCAACCAGCCGATGCTGATAGGAATGTGCCATTAAATAAAAGTGCCAATCAAATATTGGAATTACGAAATTATTTACATGAAAATCTTCAAAGCAACAGAGAAAGTAATACGAATATGAGAAATATTTTTAATTTTCGTAATTCCGAGCCATATTCTTTAATGCCGACAGTACTGCCTTCAACTGGTTACGATCAGCATCATCAACATCATAATCTTCAGCCGGATGGCCTTCCTGAAAAACCTATCAATAAACATCCTACACAAGTAACACGTGAATTAAAACGTAAAATTACGTCACACAATGACATTCCGCAAAGTCCAAATACCCGAAGAAAAAATTTCAGCTTTGTACCAATATCACCGGGTCCACAGTCACCACGAAAATCTTATCCTCTCCGAAATACCATAACTACCGAAAAACAGCCAATTAAACGACTTCCTTACAAAACAGCGACGGCGACGGCTTCATCCAGTGACCATACAGACGCCATCCAGTCGACATTTTTTAAATTTAAAGAGGAAATTAGTTTTTCTGCCCCATCTAGTCCAGCAATAAAACCAAACAATTCCATTATGAATAACAGTCATCCACCACCAAATACTAACAATATACCTCAAGATTTTTTGGAATACCGATCTCAGAGTGTTCCGCTAAGTCATCAAAATCGTCATAATAATCACAACAATCATAGCACACATACGACACGATATGCCGGTCACTATTTAAGCTCTTACTCCGTATCCCAATTACCAATATCGCATGAATATCCCAATTTCGGTGATCAGCAGTTTTTCAATATACTGCCCGATACAACGATTGTTAAACTTGAACCACGGTCTTCGTTTATAAGTGGCGGAGATAGTAGTGGCGGAAACGTAAATGTTCGACCAAATGTTAGCGGTGATTTTTCGCTATTATTTCCGACAAAAAATTCACTCGACAATTGCTTCAATAATAATGTCTCTAGATCAGTTCCATCAACACCACAACCAGTGATAGGTAAACAATTATTTCGAATGAATTCATTAGATATATCAAAATCTGTACCAACAACACCAATGGATGGACAACGTACGGCTACGTTTCGATATAGTCCCGATGAGAGTCGTGATTTTCTAATCAATGGCAATAGTATCGATCGATCGGGTAAAGCGACATCATTGTACAGTCATGTTCAACCGAAAACAACAAATTTGATTAGCGACGATAATAAAACAATTCAATTAACAACGGATGAGATTAGTGATTTAACATCGTTTGACGATGCAACCGATCCAATTATAGGTACCGATCTGTTGAATAATTTATAGAATAAATACAGGATGAAATAAGAATTAAAAGTGATAGAGTAAAATTATTTTTTTTTATAATGATCTTGTTAAATAACGTGGCGATTAACGCCAAAAAAAAACGCGCACACGCATGCGTACAAAGAGAGTTAAAATTTATTTATTAGAAATACTTTATTAAAACAAACAAAAAGTTATTAAATCAAATAAAATTTTATTATTTCTACTATTTCTAATTGTTCTTTTTATATTTTATATTTTAGCTGCCCGGGGAAATAGATGTGGATTGATTAGACACTATACGAAATTCCGATACGCTGTGGTATGGACTTAAACAGCAATAACTACTCGTGAGAATTTGCGCACCAGTCATTTGTATGCCCGTATATAAAGTGTAGCTTCAAACTTATTACTTTGGTATGGAGTTTGTAACATGTAACATTCCCTAATTTAACACAAAAAAACATTGCCATTGAATTTCTCGTGAAATTTTCGTCCTCTATTGCGAGCACCTTGGGGATTCTACTCTAGCGCTTCGCGTGCTATGTCCCTTGGTTTTCGAAGTGTATGTTCGATCCAATTCCATTTTCTTCGACGAATCTGAGCATCAATCTTCTCCATAGTACTTCATTTCTAATCCGGTCTGACCACCTCACACCTACTATACGCCGTAAGCGCCTGTTCACGAAGGCATGGAGTTTTGATGTTGTGGTGCTTGTTACTTTCCAGGTCTTGCAACCGTAGACTCGACAGACAGATAGTTCAGAAAATCCTCAATTTTAGGTTTCTGGAGATTTGTGGAGCGTTCCATACATTTCATAGCATACCATGTGCGTTTCTGGATTATGGTTGGCAAATCAGATTCTGCTCCTCCCTCCCTTGTTATTACACTTCCAAGATAACAAAATTCCTCCACTTCTATATTTTGGCCATCTTTGGAGAGATTGCAGTTGGTTTCTGTATTAACGAGTATTAATGAGTAATTTTGCCAGCATTTATTTTTAGACCAATTTGCTTTGCATATTTAGCTAGAATACGAAGTTTATCTTCCATATCTCTTTTTGTGTGTGCCATGAGACATATATCATCAGCGAAGTCAATATCTTCTAGACGTCATGTAAAAGTTCAGCTAATGCCGTGGGGTTTTGCATTTGTTTTCTTCATCACCCAGTCTAGGCAGATAATAAACAAGAGAGAGAGGTTAGTATGCATCCTTGCTTAACACCAGTTCTTACTGTAAATGCTCGGCCAAGTCTTCCGCGGTGTATAACTCGACATCTCGCCTCACTGTACAGCAATTTGAAAAGTAAGTAGAGGCTCGTTTGAAACTCCACCGACTGTTCTGCAATAATTCGGATTGTGTTTATTTATTTATCGGTTCAAGATCTTCTCGGTCTAAATCTTTCCTACTCCTGGCGGAGGAATGGGTCCAGTACTTTTGATATGCCTTTGTGGATGATGATCGCACATAGTTTGTTTATGCAATTTAGTAGAGGTAAACCACGCCAGTTTAAACAGTTTCCTAAGTCGCCTTTCTTTGGAATCTTAATTAATTGTAGCTTTGATTTCTTCATAGCGTCAACTATTGACTTGGAGAATCTTCGTTTGTTCTTCGAATCTAGTTTGCAGTGTCTGAAGTGATTTTTAGTTTTTCTATATTCAATTTCTTAACAGTGACTGCAGGTCTTTTTGATGGCGGTGAGAGCGATGCAAAAAGTCCCGCAAAATGATGGTCGCTGAATACATCTGAATTTCTGTAGTTGCGGACGTCTAGAAGAAATATTTTGTATGTTCTTGAAATAGCAATATGGTCTATTTGGTTTTATATCCTTCTGGGTAACACCCCAGTTATTTTTTGTATATTTTTGTGGGGGAACAAAGTACCACAAATGACAAAGTCATGGCTGATGCAGCATTCTCCAAACATTTCGAGATTTTACCAAGACCATGTGTTCCCATCCCAGATTCCCATCCAATGTTTATACTTTCGCATTAAAATCGCCCATTAGAACGATAATGCTTGATTTCGGGATACTTTTGAGTGTATGCACAATTTGTGCATAGAATTCTTGTTTGTCGGTGGAAGAAGCTTCTTCTACTATTGCATACACCTGTACAAAGTATATCTTTTTTTAAGCCTGCTTTAAATTGTGACAGTATTATCCTCTCCGAAATCGGTTCCAACAAACTATGTTTCGCTTTTTTGCTCATCATAAAACCAACGCCGCAAGTATTAGTTTGCCCTTCTGGTTTTCCTGAATGTAGAAGGTATTCTCCCATCGATATTCTTCTTTCTTCACTGTCAGTCTCATTTCACTCAAGCCTAGAATTTCAAATTTGTATCTGCGAAATTGTCTAGTGAGTTGTGCTTGCTTAGTCGTTAGCATAGTTCTTAGTTTCCAAAAAGTCGTTACCGACTGATTTATATCATTTTTACATCCGAGGCTATTAGATCTTTTTACATTTTATTGACATTATTGACAGTATATTTTTTTTTTATCACGATATATCACTCTAATTTTGTGTACTCTCCAATTTTCATGCAAAACTAAGAACAACATATTTTCGTTCCTGGAATCGCTCGATAGCTCAGACACGTTGAGATAAATGAACAAAATTTTGGATTTAGAGTCAAGTGAAATTGAAAATAGACAAAATCCTTCCCCTCCCTTTCATACGATTGTTTTTTGTAAAAAAAAATTGTTTTTTCGTGTTTGCTACCACTTAATAATAAGATTTCGAAAAAATCGCGAATAAAATTATGAATAGTTTTTATTGTTTTTTTTTTCCATAAAAAACAACCGAACACAGTAGGAGGTATTTTTTAGTCCTCCTTGGCAGTTTTTTTTTTAAATAACTTCATTATTAAACAATTAATTTTCATGAGTCACAACCGGCACTTTTTATTGAATTAAAGCAAATTTAATTTTCTTACAGGTAGATAGTCCCTCGTAGACCTTCCAATACTGACATCATACATATTAATAGAACTTGATATAACTTGAACAACGCGGTCAGTGAATTATTTGTAGGATTTTTGGCTCTTTTTTTTAAGAAATAGAGAAAAAAATTATTTAATGATTTTTTGATTTATATATGAAACAAAAATTATTACAGAAGAATACTATAAAATATTTTTTTTTTTATATTTACAAAAAATAAAACAAAAACAAATTTACAATAATTGTTAACAATATGAATTTTATTTACTAAAAAAAATTAATATATTATTTGTATAATCTCACTTATACTGCCGCGATTAAATAAATTTAACCATTTATTTATTTATTTACTTCTTTTTAAATAAGGGCTGTTTTGTTTTGTTCACTCTATAACAAATTTCATATTAGAAAAAGGCCTTGTCTTCGGTACCGGTTAAAGTTTTGTTGTTATTGTTGTTTGTGTGTCTTTTGTGTTCTTCTTATTTCATTCTTTTGTTTTATAGCAAAATCAATAATATATGTCACATGTTTAATAATAGCTGTTAGGATTGATGCTCAACATTTAAATTTCACAAGTGGAATTGATTTGGAAGACAGACATTTGTCACAACACCACTCAGCAAATATTTCTTTAGAAATAAGTTGAAATGCGGCTTCAGTAAGTCCAGTGCATGTTCTGAAAGGAGAAAATTTATTAATAGTTTAGTATTAGTACTAGTTAATGTGCGTTAGTCTATTATTAATTTTTGTGTGTTTTTTTTACAAGTTAGAGATAAGACGAAATTTTTTAATACATCAACCGACCGATGGACATTCGGCAATATATATTCAGGTGTATTGCCGAAACTACTGAACTGAATCAATGCAAGTCTATTCATTTGAGTCAAGGTAAAAGGATCATTGATTCTGAATTAACTCTAATCACAACAAGTTGTGACTTTGGGTCACATTTTATTTTGGAAAATTTTAAATTATTTTATAATTATGAATTGAATAAATGTATGACTATGTATATATGGAGTAAAATTGACCAATAATAGTTTTCTTTAGGATAAATTTACGTAAAATATTCTCATTAAGTAAAATACCTCCATGTTTTGTTTATCATAAAAATAACCTGGTGTGATTAGGGTTAAGAATATATTCAATGGAGAAAGGAACAGTTTTCAATGATAATCCCATGAATAAAGAATGACAAGGTATTTATAAGAACGAAAATAGCACCCGAGTAGGGTTTGTGATTAAGAAGTAAGACATATCGAATTTTAAAGTGACATGAGGAAAATGTCTGGAATTTAAAGACATTTTCAGATATAATTGTTTGGGATATAGTAATTATAAGTGAATAAGAGAATAAAAAAACAATGCATTTGGTAACTAAAGAGGTTTTAACAGTCATCGATGAATAAATAAAAAAAAAATAAATGCTCCTGTTAAAAAATTTACCGCTTACCGTATTTAAAGTAAAATTGTATTGAGGATAAAAAATTTTTTCAAAATTTCTTTAAGATTTTGCCATTTGTAACATTGACGTTGCGTTTCAGTTTCATTTAAAAATACATCAGAAATGAAGAAAAACTTAAAAAACAAGTAAATTAAAAAAAAAAAACATTAGGCCCCCTCAGGACAATCAAGTAAATGTATGATCGCCTTAAGGTTTTAAACTGAATTATATTGACTTCATAGAAATGTTTAAACAGCATTATGGACATTTCCAAGATGTTGTTTTATTTCATTTGTTGCAAAAAAGTTCTTTAGACGTGTTCTCATGAAAAAAAAAATACTTACCTGTGAAAAAAGAAATTACACCCAGATTCACAAAAGAGTGCTTCATCATTGTCATTAACTTCTTTGTGACATAGTCCACATGCATATATAGGTGGTGCACTTGGATTCTGTGGATTAAATACCATCGGTTGACCAGGTGGATACACTTTGCCAGCACTAATTGGCATAGGTTTTGGTCCATACATTGCTATCGAATTAGGTGAATTATTTACTGGACCATTGCTTGTCAACGGATTCATGTGATTAACACCAACATTCATACCCATTAGATTAGAATTAATTACATTATTATTGTTGCTATTTGGACTGACTTGCATGCCACCTTGATTCATGTTCATACTTGGATGGCTCATCGGTCCCATTACATTTAAATTGCTATTTGATGTTATTTGTCCCGTATTAAGATTTATATTACTAGATGATATTGATATTGAGCTATTTGATGGACCATGCTGTGAAATTTGATGTCCACTATTTGATTGTAATGATCCATTCAATCGTGAACCGGGTAATACATTCGAACTATTTCCTATTGGACTATGCATTGGCGGTCCCATTTGTCCATTATTTATATGTGATGAGCCACCACCCAATGGACTGCCGATGCCCGAATTCATTGGTGAACCCATAGATAGGGCATTCATTGGACTGCTTATTGTTCCACTGCTCATCGGACTTCCAATTGATCGATTGTTCGATGTCATTGGAGCATTTAAATTGCCATGTGAATTTTGATTACCCATCGGTGACATACCGCCCATTGAGCCCATTGCCGACATATTAGACGGAACATTACCCAGTGGACTTATTCCGCCCATATTTGCATTTGCCATACCTGGAGGCATTTGATTTATGCATCCTCTGTTATTCATGTGTTGCATTGAACCCATTCCGGGTCCCATAGGATTCATCATGGGATTTATATTCAATGGATGCATACCCCGCATTGGAGGTCCACCCATATGCATAGGATTCATGCCATGCAACATCATGTGACTGAGATTGTGATTCATTGGCGGATTTGATGGTGTATCATCGAAAGGATTTGAAGCAACTATTGTATCACCATAACCGGTTAGTGGAGGTGGTAGAAGATCTTGTGGGGAGGGTGGAGGTTGGGGTGGTAAAACGTTTGCATTTGTAGTTTTTCTTCGTTTTTTTGGATTGATCGGTGCTGATGACATTAGCTGAGGTTGTTCGGATGGTGACTTAAAATTAGGTGGGCATAGCCCAGGTTGAGGCATTCGATAAGACATGTTTAGATCATGTGGCAACCAAGTTAATCAAATATTGTTGTGAAACATTTTGTATTTATGCTGAGCTGTTTGATTGTATCAAATGCATTAAATGTTGTAAATCTAAAATTAAAAAAAAATATTTAAAATTAGTCTTTTACTTGTATTGTATAGGAACAAAAAAGGTACAATAAAATTACAAATTATTTAATATTTTGGTTTGGGGTGTATTGCTGAAAGTATAGATGATGCTGAGTCATTTATCGCTGTTTTGCATCTTAATAAAAAGAAACATTTGTCCATAAAACCATAGGACGCTTTTAATTATAGCTTAAATGGCCACCAAGCTGCTAGTGTAAAAATTTAAAAAAAACTTCAATATTGGGTCATCTAAGAAGCATTGTTTCTAAAAAAACAATGCCGGGCACAAATCGGTGCAACACACTGAAAAATAGATCTATAGCGTCGGTTGGCAAATCCTTCATCTTCCGTGTGTTTTACAAATTATTTTGCTGTTAGGTATGCTCAACCGGAATTCTAAAATTTATCGAAATATATGAAATCTTTCTTGTATTAATTTAAATTAAATGTTGTAATTGTACAAAATTGGAAAAAAGGAAAATATATTTTTGTGACATCATAATCATGGAGCCCAAGCACACAAAAATGTCCTAAAAAAACACCTCAGTATCCCATCAGTACATAAAAACAAACTTTAAACACCAATTTGGAAGTATCTATCAATTTCGAAGATGTGCCAATAAAATTTAGCTGCCGATTAGATAAAACTCACCCACACAGAATATTCGGCTGTATTAAATTTGTCAGGAATTTTTTTTACTTCGTCTCTTGTACCAAATTTGAAGCAATAATAAACACCATACAATAAGCCACACAAAAATACGTGAAATTTATTGTTCAATTAACTTTGTGCAAATTAATGTTAATACGAAGCCGAATTTTATACAAATATCTTGTTTTTTTTATAATTATGACATAGATTAAGTAACAAATAAGTTTATAAAATGCACTTTTTCAAAATTATACATTTATTTCATGGATAAATATGGCCGTCATTGAACCATTTTTAATGTTGCCAGATTGAAATTTTGATTTTAAAACGTTTAATTACAAAATTCGAAAACGGTTTAATATTCACTTTTCGTTCAGTAACTCAACGATGCAAACGAAACAAATTTGATTAGAAATTACATTTTACTGTTTAAATGATTCCATATTTAAATAAAGAAAATTGATCACAAAAAAGAAAGGATTAGCGATGGATATTAGTATTAGTATTATCACCTAGCAAGTCGATAAATATAAAAACAAGTAATAAACTGTAGAATATTTCTAATTGAACACACTCCAATTTCGAAAGTGGAATCGTTCCATTATCGAAAGATGGCCATTCGTTGTCTTTGAAATAACTTTTTACTTTTTACTAAAAAGTCTTTGTTCAAGTCTATAACTTTGAAAAAAAATTACTTTTGTGTGCTTAAATTTTAAAACGAGTAACAAACAAATCTTACATAGATTGTCGTAAGTACAAACTTCTTATTTGTATATAATTTAATGGTGTTTGGTTCAATAAAAATTGCAAAATCAATTTGCTGATTCGAGGTGAACCCAACACTATTTTTGGTGTTTCAATTCCATTTGATCTCGTAATACATTTTTCACAGAATAATTAATTTGTACGTTTTTATTTAATTTTTAACATAAACAAGCTAATTAGAAGAAATTAGACATTTAGAGAATTATTGAAAATATTGATTTTCTGAAATTAAATTAATTTCATTAAGAAAAAAAAATGTCTAGTGACGATAACGCAAAACCTATTAAAAATACCATTTGTAAGTAACTCAAAATATTTTTTTCTCATCATTTTTCAATAATTCAGCTGATTATTATTGAAAAAGCACCACACAATTTTTGACTGGTTGCCATCATGACGTCTCCATAATCATGATACGAAAAGATGGCTGAAATTTACAGGGCCGCTAGTAATGTGCAAGTTCCATACTTTTAGGATTCGTGGGGGTATCCGGATACTTTTCATTTTCGTCCAAATATCCGATAATTTTATTGAATAAAATACAATTGTTTACAAAATGATACAACATTTCTAGTAAATCACTACGTTTTCAAACCAAAGAAATTGAGGTATTTATAGCAAACATTTCATATTAAAAAATACCATATTTTCCGTGAGTGTTAGAGCGAGAGTTGCCTCAATTTTGCATTTTCATCGTCCTTGTTAAATTTTAATGCAATTCAATGCGCCAGATGAAATTTGGAAAACAAAAAAAAATGTTGTGAAATTTTTTTCAGATGAAAACTGCCAAACACTTTAAATTCTCATTGATGTCCTCACCTCAAACACCTCAAATTCTCAAATGATGTCCTAAACCTACAGTTTAAAGTGGAATCCGAACCACTCTGTCTAAAGCTCAATCTCCGTATGAGAGAAAAACAATTAATATTTTTACTCTCAGACAGGGGTCGAACCCTGGACCTCCCGTTCCAAATGACATCACCTCTACCACTGAGTCTTTGGTATGACCTTCTTTTTTTGCTCTTCAACTTTTCAACCCATCATAATCTCGGGAACAAGAAATTCTTACTTTCTGAAAACATGAAATGGCAAGGAAACTGCTTATACCCTGCTTATAACTGTACATCACTACTAACTGCAAAAAACTATTTTAATGTATGGATTTATATGAAATCTCTCAAATTTTCAATTATTATTCTACAATGTGTCTACCAATGAACAGCTTTTTATCACATATTACATCAGACACTGAAATAAGCATCTTACATGTGCATAACTATAACTACATATTTGCATAGGGGAGTGTGTGGTGCTGTACCTAATTTTTATAAATAATTTATTTACTCAAAATATATTCGGAATGTAGAAAATTTGACAACATGCATTTCCAAAAAATGATTTTGAAAATTTTCAAAAAGTGAAATTAAACCGTTTGGCTTCCATATATTTATTGTACAGAAAAACTAAATAAGGACAAAGTGGTAGATAATTAATAAGTATTCATATTGCAAATGGAAATGGAATTTTGTTTTCATGCACAGTTACATTTACTATAGGTACACGTTTTTTTTTCTGTTATGTACAAAGAAAATAAAAATTGGCGAAAAACAACCACTTTTTTTATTTTTAATTGGTGCCTTAAGGGGTTAAATACCAAAAACCACTAAGATCTAATTTGTTCTTGTTCAGGGAATTGTAAATTTTGTAGTTTGCCTATTTTTGCTTCCACTACAACAATATATATAGAATATAAAGGGAAAGCTTTGGTTTGATGTAGAAATTTTCAACTTTTTATACCCGTATGATGTTAATCAAAGGGTATTATAACTTTAGTACGGAGTTTGTAACGCCCCTTAATACTCA
>JANSTT010018388.1:0-13958 GCA_026745375.1 Platyura marginata
TTTTTGGGTCAACACAGGAGATAAATAAAAAGGCTTACCTCTCTAGACAAGAAAGACAGGAAAAAAGGAACAAAAACCAAATATTTTCTTAAGAAAAACATAAATTAACTAGTAATAAACATTTAATATTTACAATATAATAATTTATCTTATTGAATCTTATAGGCAGACTTCCAAATCTCAAACAAACATATCGTTGAATGAAATCGATAAAATATAGCTAAAGGCATTGAGACATGGGTTATCACAGTCCATCCCCAAACACCATATAAATTCAGATGACTTGGTCTGAATCCGGCATGACCTTTAATCAATGTATGAATACACCAAATGGACATATTAGCAACTAGCAGGAATGTAATAATTTCTCTGCCTGGTTTAATACGATGTTGTTTGGCGCCTCGACATCTTCGCCATGCTGCATTAAGTATGAATAAAGTTTGCACCGATGTTTGCAGCAAACAAAGTATTTCGGCTGCTAAACCTTCTTTTCCACCGTTCAATCCTTCTTCCACGGAAAAATAATTTCCAATTATGCTGAACAGCCCATATACGTACACACCCGTCTGAGCCAACACAAGCAGAGTACAGTCCAATGTAATCGAATCATTATGCAAATCATTTGATTTTGCATAGTACTTTAAGTCCCTCATCTTTATGACGGCGGCCACAACAGCCGCCGTTGTAACGGAATACAGTAATATCTCACAAATTGTGACCTCTGAAATAGCCAGTTGTTCATAGTTAGGCGTATCATGTAGAACAAAGTACATTATCAAACAGATGATGGTCACAACAACAACCAAAATTCCAGCAAACATTCCCCTATGTGCTCGGGCACAATCAACAGAAAAATGATGAGCAATTCTTTTGTCCTTTTTCTGTGAGTTCTTTCGATGTCGTTCAATGTCCGGAATACTTTTGATTTTCTTCCACATTTCGTACAGAATGACGGCACAAATTAGTGAATATTCAACGGTACACGGAAATAAGAATGGTGAGGAGTTCTGAACCAATTTTCCCATTATATTGGTTCGTTCACATTCGATAGTTTCGGCTAAGTGCGCAAGAGTTGAATTGCTATTGATGGTGTCATTAGCTAGATCTTCAATCATAATTTCGGTTGGAGTCACAGGTACGATGGCAAACGAAGCTGCAGATTCCACTATAGAATGTTTACGAATTTCGATTGATTAATTTATGTTTAAAATTTACAAATGACAACTATAAGTAACTTACATAATTTAGCCGTTGTATGACTGTGTGCGAAATGATGAATTTCATGTTTTGTCTCTTCAACCAGAACATAGAACCATTCGCAAAGATTTGTGGCGACCATATGCATCAGACCAAATCTTGATATGACTTTGTGTCTGGCCATGTCTAGTTCGGTTGTATTTAGGAAAATAAATTGCATTTGTATTATTGCGAGTGTCATTCGGGCAGCTGGGGTTAATGCAATAAATATATTGCTACAAATAGGGTTATCTGAAAAATATTAGGGTAATCATGTATTTATTAGATTAATTGGTGGATGGATTCTAATAATATTATTGAATAAAAATTTAAAGATCTTTAGGTAAAAGTTAAAGGTTCAATGTCAATGAAGTAAATGACAAATATTATTGATAATAAATGCGATAAGAAAAAATAACAAAAAAGTTGTTAAGAACAATAAGACTTGACTGCACGCAATCAGATCGTATCAACATTAAAGATCATATAAAAGTCGATGCAACTTAATAATTAAGTTTTACTACAGATATATCAAGTGATTTAAATGACAATTGAAAAAATGGCATTTCTGACACCAACATCACTGCTATTGCTAACCACCATCATAATGACTTCAGTCAATTCGATGGAATTAAATCGTGAAAAACGACAAGTTGATGGAATTGGAGCCGCCTTTGGGGTGGCTGTGGATCTTGCACTTACTGCAGTTGACACAATACAGGAAGGATTTGCTGTTCGGGGATCATCAAATACAAAGTTAGGTAATTATTTAAATAAATGACGTAATGAGTGATGAAAAATATCTTATTGTGACTTGTAAAGATTATTAAAATATTAACAAAATAATTTTCAATAAAAGACATTTTGGATCAATCATTTTCCGACGAAAGAAATGGTGAATTTGGCTACGGAAGAGCCATTAATCAACAAGATAGTGACGAGGAGTATCGCAAAAAAAGAATGATTCCAGAGATTTGGAATTATGATGTTAATGAAAGAGAAAAACGTGATTTAGACTATGATCCAGATGATGTCATACCAAACAGTATCAACAAAGATAAAAATGTTTTTGAACGTGTTGTTGTTGCGATCCAAAATGGAATGAAAAGGTTATTAAAATGGATTAATGATGATGATGAGGAACCCCGTCCTTTTAGTGAAACAATGAAAAAATAGTGACAAAATTTTATCTACAATCAAATGAGAAAGTTTTTTATGAATTTTGTTGGCTGATTAATTAATAAAATAATTAAAGAATTGGAATTTCTTGTGTTATTATTAATTTTTTACTTAATTTTAACACAATTCATAACAATTGTATTCGAATTGATAAGGTAAAATATAGATTTTTGAGTTTTTTTTGCGAGGTGTCCCATACACACAATTTTTTTTAGTTTTTAACAAATTTGTTCATCACAAACTTACTACTAATTTCAAAATATTGTCCAATTTCTAATCCCGAATAGACCATTGTTCCAATACCAAATGATATGGCGCCCACACGCAAATAGAAACTTCCAAAATGAGGCGCCCTTCTTCGTATTGAATAATCTTCCGTTTTGTCTTCTATAAAAACAATATAAAATTAAACTAAAAAATTCTTCAAAAAAAAATCTCTGAAAAAATTACGATAAGTTTTGATAAGGGAAAAATCTACCCTCGTCCTAAAATGGATCACATAAACAAAGATCACATACATTATGCTCGTCATATAGAGATACACATAGAATCCTTGATAGATGTTCTGTGAAATTCGTGATGTAAGAATTTCCGTTACTGGCATTGCAACTCCCAGAACGACAATTAGTTTACAATAGATTGCGGACAGGGCTGCACTTAGGGCATCACTATAATATTAAAAAAATATTTTAAACAAACCTAAACTTAACCTGAATAAAAGCGTACCTACTCTCCAACTCTTCGATTTCTTATCCAGAACTGTTGGGCTAATTCATTGTTTCGCGTACTGTTGTTGCAATGGTGACTAAACGATTTTGTGCTGGGACTTTTTGTCAGATTATCAGCTGATCGACGTGAATGAAGTGGATGTTCGGCATTATTCGATGTGGATGATTTTACTTTGGCCGAAAAAATTCCGGGAAAATGTACGGACATTCTTCTTGTAGACATTGTTTCGTCTGGTTTTTTCTCTGAATTTTCTTTTGATGTAATTGGTGTTGGTTCTTTGTCACATTTGGCACAACTATCTATTGCCAATGGAATCCTTGCCGGTATCCTAGATGTTGAATTGTTGTTTGATATTGTATGGATAAGTATTGTGGACGGCAGTTCCGTAAATTTACACCGTTGCTGTTCAGCGTCATCTAAATCACTAAAATAATTTTTCTTTTATTTTGTAACTAATTCTTGTACTTCTTTTAGGTGCAGTAACTTATATAGAACTGAATTAAAAATGTCAAAAATCGGAATATTTTGTCGTCTTTTTCATCTTTAATGACAAATGTTTACACAATCAATTGTCTATGAATTCTTATTGGAAGATGTCTTGTTTAGTCTTAAACTTGTGATATCAATAAATAATATATGTGTACTTACACATAAGTCTATATACATTACTCGTAAAAGAAGCATACAAAAAAAAATGTATGCTCATCGTCTGTTAGTTTAGAGATCTCTTGCATTGACAATGAGCTCCGACCGGTATTTTTAAAATAAATAGAGACAAACATCATCAATTTGTTATTTTTGCAAATTATTTCGATCTTTTTTGCGTACTAACAATAAAAATTAATAGCTCTGATAATAAAAACGATAAAATAATTAGTAGAAGTACAATTTACTATTGCGTGCGGGATCAAGTTGATCTTAGAGAATTGATCTTGACAATAATTAAATTTTTTTATTATTATCCACGTATAATTTAATATTAATTATTTTAGTTTTTTTTTATTAAACTCGAATCCATTAATTAATTTTTTGAGCAGCTCAATAGATTTTGAGAATTTTTTTTTTTTAATTGTTTAAGCTCAGCTTTTGTCCAATTATGGGTGTGTGACAATTTTGTTTGTACATTCATCAGTAAAACCATAGAACAACTTATATAACAGAAGACCAAACTGAAGAAGAGTTCGTAAAACAAAATATTTTCTATGGGATTCTTAATCGTATACTGTCGTATATAGCAAAAAACGACACGAAAAATTGAGTACTATATAGTTGCTGCATGATTTGTTGATGTGGCAATGGGGTTGGCCTCGAAATTTCCAAAATCAAAATCCTCAATCAAAATCTCCAAATACAAAATCTCCAAATCAAAATCCCAAAATAGAAAATTCCCAATCAAAAAATCCCCAAACACGGAATTTCACTAAAATTAATCCTACATAGAGTTTGAATACATGTACAAGAGCCAATATTTGTTGAAGTGGAAAGTGAAGACAATTACAAAATCAGCCAAAAAGACTAAAAACGAGAAGAAACGTTTGTAAATTTTCGTTGCCTATTCATTTAATTCTAAATTCTATATTTTCCTTGACACTTACCTATAAAAGTACACTCTACTCATTATGTATAATATATTTTGAATTAATACAATTAATTAACTAAATAAATAGGACCACACTAAAATTATTTATTTTAAAATCACTTTTTTAATTTAACTTTAACTTAAAACTCTGCCTGGTCGAGTAAGAAATATTAAAATCACTGATTTCGTTGCGATACATCCAATTCACACATTATTAATGAATGAATAATAAAAAATATCGTTTAACAAGAAGTCTTCACACCTTAATGACAAATACTAAGACTAAATTGCGGTAAACAACACGTTATCAAAAATATTATGGCAATTTGATAAGAATGAGTAGTTATGGCAATAAATCTTTACTTTTGTTGAGTAGTATTCAAAAGTAAAAATACTAAATTGCCAAAATGTCTTATGTCCAACAAATATAGGTAACAACTAATTCTATATATTTTCTAAGTGGAAATTTTGAGAATAACCGTTACCAAATCATTAGCAGTGCTTGAAATGACGTTAGTTGAGAAAAAAAAATACATCTGCATGATCTCATTAATGACGTGACGGTAAACGTACGAGATTTGAGTGTTTTTTTTTTGGAGAACAAATTAGAAAAGAGTGAAAGAGCGACAACTTATTTAAGAAAATCTGTGAAATGAATGAAAATGGTTGAAATTTGTTTTATACTATTTATTTCCTCAAACAATGTTTGAACGCCTCCACTTTGTGGTGATGTAGCCAACTATAAAATTTATATAAACCGGACCTTTCTATATCTTCCCCTTCCCACTGACGTCGAAAGTACGGAAACTTCTAGAATTTAAATTTTAACTCAAACTATCATACTTCAATACTTATTTGTGTTTGAAAAATGGGTTTTTATTATTTTATTTGGAACTAAGTACACTGCTCAAATATATTATAGACACATCGTCTATCTAGGGATATGCTATATTGAGATAACCCACCATTTTCACGTGCTAGATTTTTTGAAAAAAATATTTGTTGTTGTTCAGATAAAAATATTATTTACACTTTTACAGACTTAATGATAAGTAGGAATTGCAGACCAAATAATAATAATAATAATAAATGTAATGCATGTTGAGATTAATTGTAATAGTTTTGTAAAGATATTGAAGCTCACAATTTGTTTTTGGTTCATATTTAGGAGCAGTGGCGAATCCCTAGAATTATTGATCCCATTATCACATGGGACTATTTAAAAAAAAAAACTTACCCCATTTTGATGGAAGAAATTGGAATTGGCATGCACCAAACATATTGACCGTTTTTTTGGCGGTTAGTCACATAATTTATATTGGTTTTGAAAATTTGTATTTTTATATTACATATTTTAAATTTCTTGCATTTTTTGCCAAATAAATTTTAAGGAAAAAATTAACCCCTTAAGGTCCATATATTTTGAACATGTTAACAAAAAAAAAAATCAAAATTTAAATAAATTTATTCAGGGCGACATTCTTTATATTTTTAGTGCCTTAACATATTTTTAAAAGTTAACCCTTAAAAGCCACCATTTGGACCTTAAGGGGTTACAGTTTTCTAAAAATGAAAAATTTACTAAATTATTTAGCAATTAAATTCTGAGAATGGAGAGTAGCTTTTAGAAAATTGTTGATTGATGATTGTAAATCCAATGTTCATTATTCCCTTTTCTTTTTCTTCTAACTTTTATTTAAAAAAACTACAATTTACTCAGTTTTTAAAATATTAGTCCATAAGTCAATCTGTTTAACAATTTTTAAAAATCTTATTAAAATATTCTTTTTTTTAGAAATGTAGAGTTATGTTTTTAAAATCTTACCGTAAAATATTTGCACCATTTTTTCACAACAATACATTTTTTTTGAAATATTTACATAAAATAACAAAATTATTTACAAGTCAATCAATAAAATTTCCCGTAACAACTGACAGAAAACAAAAGCTCATTGTAGTTTGTTTTCTCCATAAAAAAATATTAAAATTCTTGTAAACACTTTTTTGTTGTAGTGAACGAAACGGTAAGCATCACTCTATCTACAAAAACACCATTAACAATTATGAGTAAAGTAATTATTTATATATGTACACGTAGAGTACATCTTGGATCTTGGTATTATTTTGTTGTAAGTAATTTGTTACATGAATTGCATTGCAAATAAACTTGTTGTATTGTACGAGTATGCCTAGTGTATTCTATTAGAATTTCAAGAGCAACATAAGAAATTTCAAGTAACTACATATAATTGTAAGCCATAAATACATTAATAAATTGTTAGAAAATAAATATTTAATTCAGTTATTGATAGTCACTTGGAGGATTATTTTTGAAATGAGGATTTGTTCAATCCAATTTCTAAAAAATGTGTCATAAAATGTTCTGACTTTATAACCGAGGTAGAGCTGTACAAAGATTTTGTCGCTGATTGATAAGCACACAAAAAAAAATCTGTTTAACCATCTTTAGGGGAGAGCAAGGAAGATGGCGCAAATTTTTAAAAAGTAATTTACTCAGAAACGGTTTAACATTCAGATGTCTAATACGAGTATCATAAAGCTTAAAATCTCATTTATGTACTTTAAAAAAACTTTTACTTCTATTTATTAATTTTCTATAAAATATTAAAAAATGTTACCCTTCTACAAAAGGCCAAGTTGCCCCGACCCAGCCTATCTTTAACAATTAGTACATTTTAAGTGTAAAGAAAATAGATAAAAAATAAAATAAAAATTGAGTTTTCAACGTTCAGATTAACTTAATCGCTTTCACAGTAATGGGATTTGTATTTGTTTTCTCCACTGCACTGCGTGTAGTATGCATCCAGAAATTGCATGACTTTTATTGTATCCACTTTTCGTTCGCACTAAGTCGCTTCGCAAAAAATAAGCTAACTAGCCCCGGATTACAATATAAAATGTTGTATTTTAAGTATTTAAAAACTGTAAATTGCATTAACATGATGAATTTGCCACAGAATAAGTATTAACTGTGAAGTAAGTTAAGTTTACTTTAAATAAAAACAAAAACTAAAATAAAAAATTGCTACACCTTAAAAATAACCACCAAATGGTTCATTCATTGCCGTCAAAGGTTGGTCGTCCACTAATTCACATTTAGATCATACGTCAAATATTCAGAAATAAATAAGTGTACTGACTCTGATTAAATTTGACTGCGACTCCTCACCCCGTCCCGGTCTTTGCTACACCAGATCAGCCACTCTTAGGTAAAACAAAATTTTAAGATTCCGAAAGTTTCTAAACAAGAATTGATAGTTCTGTAATCGGAGAATCATCCTACCGTTCTTAAAATTTGTAATTATCAAATTTCTTGCCAAATAAGTCATCACTATGTAGTTGTATTTTAATTAGGTTTAAATTTTAATTTTCCAAAACATTTATTTTTAAATAGAAAAATTATGTAATATTGAAATCAAAAGTTTGTTAAATATTGTATACAGTGGTGTGCAAAAAAATAGGTGTAAGGCATATTTTGTATGAAAAAGTCGAAATTCACCAATTTCTCCTACTTGTTGGGATTGATATCTGAGAAATCTATGAATGCCATTATTGTTTATTTCTAAATGCTAATATTTTCTGAAAATATGGACTGGAAATAACGACAGTTGAAAAAGTTGGGAAGTTCAGAAAATATAAGCATTTAAAAATAACGAATAATGGCATTCATAGATTTCTGAGATATCAATCCCAACTAGTAGAAGAAATTACTGAATTTCGACTTTTTCATACAAAATATGCCTTATACTTATTTCATTGCACACCACTGTATGTATATGTATCGGTCATGTATGGATACAGGAGCGTGTAAAACTGTAAACTCTATATAATCATTCGAAAAACTGAAAGGATACTAAATATCTAAATGACAAAGTTACTTTTCATTCGTTCATTCATTCATGATTAAATTTTCATTTTAACATAAAGCTCATTTCAAGCTATATTTTCCGGTTGCTTAATATGTTTACTCATTAAATTTAAAACCAAACAATTTTAATAAAATCTCTTTACTTTGTGTTATTTATTGGTTAGACCAACCTATACTATTACATTGTCGCTACATTTCCCTTTTTTTTCCAGTACCATTGAGCACATATAAGGATATCCATATATGTTTAGCCGTATATATATTTGGTGCGGTTCACTGAATTCTAATCCCCCTTTTTTATCTCCATATCACATGTGTAATGACTGTGATCATTACAAAATGATGATGATGAAAATGAAGTGATTGAATAAATTTGGTGTGTCGATGTGTGTGTGTTGTGTGTTGTTCGTTTGAAAGTGTTTTATTACCTACTGAAAGTGAAAAATTTTAATATGTGTACCTACATATTTGTACGTACACTATACACACATATATCCATGCATACCTGTAGTTATTAGATATGGGCGGTAATTACTGAACCGATTAAAATAGTTTTTGTATAATTACCTATTATAAACAGTTTTTATATTCTTAATGCACAACCACTATATGTACATTGACTAGCTTACACGAACTTACCGCTTTTTTGTCGTAACATGATCACCTTTCACGGCTAATAAATAAGTAAATTGACGGGATTATCAAAAATTGTCTCTTTTTTATTTATACATTTTTTGTAAGACAAAAAATGTATAAATATTGCGCTAAATTCTTAAGAAGTACAAAGTACCAACTACTGTGGGGGTGCCAACATTAGTACCTCTGACCCTATACCTGCAATATAATGTACATACATTACATTACATATATGGATGTTTAAAGAAAATTGTCTTATAAAGATATGTAAACCATTCATTTACTCAAAATATAGTCGGAATGCAGAAAAAATGAATATAACAACAATTATAGAAAATAGAAAAATGAAGATTTTATTCATAGACCAAAAAGTTCCACGACATACCGTTATGGCAATGCAATCAATTACATGTAATTTTTAGGGTTTTAATCATTTAATCGAAAAATATTTGGTTTACGGTAAAAATGAATATAATAAAAATGATAGAGAATAAAAAAGTTAAGATTTCATTTATAGACAAAAAAATTCCACGACCAGCTGTTTTAGCGCTATAATCAATTTTATATTGTTTCTAACGTTTTAAATCATTTGTAATCAATTTACTCAATATTTCTTTGTTGTACAGACAAAATAAACGCGAACAAAGTCGCCGATAATAAACAAGTACTCATACGGGTATATTATAATCGGCCCAGTCAATTATTCTATCTTTGCTGGTTAATTTCAAATTTCTCTTATGGACAAATATGCTAATACCTACCTATAATGTTTGTACATATTATTAAAAACTAAATAGTCCATTTTTGATAGGGGACAAAATCCACGAACCAAATTTAATAAGTGGACAATGTCCAACTTAAGTTTTACAGGTAAGTTGACAGTATCCCTGATCATCACTTTACGGTTGGACGAAATTCAATTGAGGAGCTAAGCATAGTTTTATTTTTTTCGTAGAAGCTTATAGTGTATTTATTCGACTATCATCAAATTTTGTCCCTTTGAGGTTTGAGTATAGTGAAATTGATGAAAGTAGACGTTTTTTTTTTGTATAAGTTGGTTTCAAAAATATATTAATTTTATTTTATATCGTCTATAAAAGCATAAGTGGATTTATGGTAAGTATTTTTAGGCGTGAATGTGAAAATGTTTATAATCATAATGAAATGTAGAAATTGTGCTGAGAAAATCCGCGCAAATATCAGTATATATGTATGTATATCTAAGGATATAATCCATGGAAAGTCATTGGAATTTGAGAAATCTATATGCATGTAGACAATGGCACTATTCATACATTTTTTCATGAAATGTCCTACAAAAATCAAATTTTTCTGTGGAATGTAAACTCGAATACTTCATTTAAAGTGCATTTTGTATGGATTTAGTATGGACATTGTTACTAGAAAATCCCAAGCCACCTATTTAAGTAAAATGTTACCGTCATCTCTGGCAATTGACCGTTTTAAAAATTATTCATCGACTATGTATATAAATGAATTCTGACTTTTGTTATTTGGAGACGATGTGTAAAAATATTTTTTTCCTTTTCATGTATGAGGCGTTAATTTGTAGGGTAAATACCAGCGGTTCCCCATTGGTACACATTAGAATAAAATAGCTGGTACGAGAAATATAAAAACAATTTGTTAAGGACTTTGTGGTACTAAAATTTTCCAGTTTTTATGTGGATGGATGGACGCATTCATTAAAAGGTTGGAAACCGCTGATCTATAGTTTATAGAAGCCTAATTCTATCTACATATACACAATGGTTTAGCTTTACAAAAGCTCACCTATTAAATATTTAAACTAATATTATCATTATAGTTAAACTTTTCTATCGTCCTTTTTGTAAACATAAAATAAAATAAATATAAAATTACATTATATAGGGATCTGTGCGCTCATATCTACTACGTTTATTTTATATTATGTATATATACATATATACATACATATATAGTATATTATAAAAGCTAAAACCTAATTTTAACTTCAAAAGTTTATTTTTCGCAATTTTTTCGCTACATACATAGTTCCAATACACATCAATGAATTTTCCTGTGATCTTGTGCATCAATTTAGGTGCAAATTAGTTTTTTTTTGTTGTAAACGAAGTTTTTTTTTTTTTTATTTATTTTTCCATTGGAAAATGTAATGCTTTTTAAGTGCATTTTCCAGAAAAATAGATTAAAATTGGTGGTGATACAAAATAGATAAAATTATTGTATGTAAAAAAATATTTATTAACCAGATATGAAAGCTTTGTTGTTGTTGTTGTTGTTGTTGAGTTACTGGTTTTGGTTTTGGTGTTGGAATATTATTTATAAGTAGGTACGTGTATAATAGAATTTTCATGAAAACTCATTTATTTCCCAGTTAAATATATAGTTTTCCATCAGAGAATTTTCATAGAATATTACTTAGTATAATTAAGTCTTATTTTATTTTTGTATAAAGTACAGTAGGTACAACGTAAATTAATTAAAATTATGGCTTTATGTATAATATAAAAAAACAAAATAAAAAAAGTTTTACCACCAGAACATAAATAATAATAAAGTTGTCTATAATGATAGAAACTTTAATTGGTGATATGGATATTTTTTAATTTTTTTTAGACAATTCCATCTACATGTGATTTAATACAATGGTTATTGTCTGTTTGTCATCAGGATTAAACAAACAAAAAAACTTCCGTTCCGAATAAACTCTGTGTGGAGTAACAAGTGTAACATTTTTTATTGTAAAATTATTTTATTTTTAGCATTATGTACGGAGTTTTATTTAATTTAATTAGCAGTTTCAGTACATTTAACCCTAATTCTGTCAAAGTGTGTCTTTGAGACACTTTACATTTTAAAAATTCTCCTACTCATTTAATACGTATATTTTCGATCGGAGGCTTATTATGTATTTTATCATTTGACATTTTTACCCAAAAAAAAAAAATTACAATAAAAATTACTGGCACAACCTACCATGGTAAAAAAAGACTGGTTGGATTAGTGTTAACTCTTCTCCCTTATGAAGTGAAAGCTTCACTTATACCTGAATAAAGTTAGTTCTTGTTTTTATGTAGAAACTGTCGAAAATGTATTGAAGTATTGAAATTTTGTACAAATTAATGGTAAAGGGTGTTCTATGATGATTTAATGATTTAACTATATGACAATGTGACTATATGTATGGTAAATATTCGATATAGATCTCCAAAATAATAAGTTTTACGTTAATCTGGTGTTGTGTGGACTTATTTCCTTTTGATTTTTTAAATGTAGTAATAATGTTAATTAATAGGTAAATTTTATTACATTCATGTCATTTTAGTTAGTTAACCCTTTCGCGGGCGAATTATTTCTGATGGAAAATCCAATATATAATATTTAATGGAAATTTTTTTAATATGGGTGTGTGGTAAAATGTTATACCATCGCCTACGAAAGGGTTAAAATGTAGTAAAATGGGCGATATTACAGACACATATTGTGAAAAAAGAATATAGTAAAGATTATTAATAAAAATGGCAGTCATTTGAGCCATAAATTTATAAATATTTCTCATTTTGCACCATCAACTTTGCACCATCTCTTTATTTATTTTTACATACTAAAAAACAAAAAAAAACCACTGTACTTATATACTCTTCTAATAAACACGATCGACGACATGGTCTAAGCTTTAAGTCAATAATTTATAATAATAATATAAAGCTTTTCTAACCAATTATCATCTTTAAATAATGTTTATTTATGTCTGAATAAATTGTTATACATTTTCGGTCGATAATGTTTAATCTTTAGTTGTCAAACTTAAATCGATACCATTAGAACCATTTATGTTCACATAGAATATAGAATTTTAAAAATTCGACGTAGTTTGTTTCGGTGATTTTTGGTGCGTATTTTAACGTATTTTTACGAAATACGAAAATAAAATCAATGACGATTATTTAATGATTTTATTGTAAATTTAATTGAAATAATTTAACATAAAAATTGATAAAAATGGATACAGTTGAAGAAGAAACGTTCCGAGTGAATAAGTAAGTATTTGTTGTTACTTAGATCTTTAAAGTATGTCTACAAGAATAAGTAATAAAAATAATGTGACCGGTTTTTTTGAAAAGTGTCACGAGTAAATGAGGAGTAAGTCATTATGATGACACAAAAAATAAACTAGATTGAATCAACACTGTTACCTAATAGACTAGTTATATTTTGGGGTATTTTTAAATATTTTAAACAAGTTCCAAATTAAAATAATTCTAATTAATTATTTAAAAAAAAAATAACTATTCGTACGACGGTCAAAAATGATTAGCAAATAATTGTAAAAGAAATAATTTTTGAAATTTTTAGAGTTGATCGCAAAACAAGAATTAAGAATTTGAAATCGACTCACTGTAGACCATTTGTGGGTAGGTACATTTTTTGGCGATTTTTGGTGAAAATGAAATGTTAAGGGTAATATTTCAATGTATATTTAACTTTTAAAAATATAACCAGAGAAAAGTCCAAAAATATTTTAAAAATGGGATAAAATAATACTTCAATGTATATTTAATTTTTAAAAATCGGACCAGAGCAAACTCTAAAAATAATTGGGATAAAATCTAACTTTTTTAGTTAGTTAGTCAGTGTTAGTAGAGGGCGGGAGCTCTAGAGCGCCCGAAAATCTTTAGGCCTCCAAAGAGGCCAGTAGAAATC
>JANSTT010018389.1:0-13955 GCA_026745375.1 Platyura marginata
TATACATATATATACATATATATACATATATATACATATATATACCCCACTAAATACTCTCACCCAGCAGCAACTTCCACCCATATCGATTTTCCTTCCCAATCCAGCTTCTGTCTAGCCTAGAGTATTCTCTCTATATATATATTATATATACACAAATACAAAAGATTTCAGAACGTTCTCTTTTCATCTGGTGAAAAACTCGATTTGGAAAAACTGCATTCACAACGTATACTGATCCTTTTTTCGCTTGCATTGCAAATTTAAATGAAATTGCACAAAATGTACTAGATTTTTGTTATTAACATACCTTTATATACATACGTTATGTAGTACATAAACGTTAATGCATCCTTGACTATATACATTTCTCTATACTCTTTCGTACATGCATACATGAGTGTGTGTGTGTCTGTATGTGTATGTATTTGGTATGTGGGCATGTAAATTGTATTTATTGTATACACCGGTCGGTTGTATAGTTACATGAACTGTAATTATATTATGTGAAAAATATCAAGTTTCTATTCTGACACCATGTACACATACTTGGTGACATTATAATTTCACATCAAGTTGTAACTTTAAGGTTAGACAATTTTGTTGTAATTATTTTGTCTCTATTTTCTATCTACAAACCCCCCCACCACCCCTACTTCAATCTCAATCCACTAACTAATACTTTCTTCACAAAACCCAAACCCACACCCATCCACTCTCATCCATCCATCTATCCATCCATCCACCATAACCAGTCAACCACCTCCTCCATTTTGAGAGCAACCACCCCATTTTACCTTTTTACAAGTCGTGATGGCGGTGGTGGTGGCTATATATGAGTGGTTTATTTTGTTAAAGTTTATGGTCTCTCTCGCTGTGTTATTGTGGAGCAAAATTGAAGTTATAGAGTTGACTTTTTGTATGTATGGTATGGATATGAGAAACGATGGTATTTGCTTGCCATCATGGACATGCTTTTGTTGATTATATAAATTTATATTTTTCAAGTGAGACATTTTTAATTAGATTGATTATAATCCGGCTGCGTACTTTTTTTTTAACTTTTGTGATTTTAATTTTTTTTGTTTTTTTTGTTTTTTGGTGCTAAATGCTAATTTTAATTATTCCCTAACATCTCTCATAGTTCATTAATTTCGTATATAGAGCATTTTGCATTATGCATAATATTTGCACCATTGTTTTTAGGTACAACGACCGCTTATTGACGCCTCTCTTGCCGCTTTCTGTCGTCTGTAAAATTTGAAATTTCCGGGTCATTAAGTAATTAATCCTTTATACAGAATGGTTGTCAAAGATCAGACTAATATATATATCGCAACGCAATTCAATAATTCGGTCAAGGTCAACTATTTTGTCATTTAATTTTTGATAGTTAAAGATTGGAATTTGTGCGTAACATTTAGGTACAGATATCCCTCCTATAACACGGTAAATATGTTCTAACATAATTCCGTGTTGTATGAGACTTATGATCAAGTATTGTTGAACTACCGTGTCATACGAGAATTTCTGTAATTTTCTTATCGTGTTATAGTGAAACCGCACTATAATAAACCGTGTATTATCTGTACATAAAATTTTATTATATAAGTGCATGTGGGACTACTGTACCTAATTAACATATTTGTAATTGATTACATGGTTAGAACTATAATTGTGGCTTTATTATATTGTTAATAAAAGCGTTATAGAAAGCACTCTGCAATATTTCTCAATTTCTTCCCACATTGGGCGCCACTTTTTTCACATATAAATAAAAAGTAAAATTTCACTTTGGAATAGACTTTATGCCAAATAGGTTATTTATTGGTAGTATATCATGAGGTTTTTACATAATGACAGAACAAAAAACTGTTGCATCATCCTGTTAATCCATGTAGTTACATTTTTAGGTTCCTGTCTGTACATCCGATTTCTTCATTTATGTCTTTTTTTTTGTTGCCCCCCTTAAATATCCATACAGATTAAGTCTGAGGTTGTTTATTGTTGAGCATAAACCAGAATATATAAACATATATATGTATATATGTATATATATGTATGTGTTACACATTGAAAATAAAAATTACTTTGGGACGCCCATCCTAAACTAGAAAAGCGATTTAACAAAATCGTTTTCATTTAATCTAAACTATATATCGCCACCAGATGGCCGTACTTCAGATATGTTATTATTAAATTTTTTTCCTTCCCATCACATTTTGCTGCCCTCCCAAAAAAAAAAAAAAAAAAATCCAATATTGATACACGGAAAAAGGGTAGCATCATCTATATGTACATTATTTTTGTAATATAAGTATAAAAAGAAGAAGAATTTTGTCTATAATGTACTATAAGTGTATTGTCGTCATACATATGGATATTACTTATAATAAGAAATTTTTAAAAAATATCCTGAAAAAATATGGTTAAGTAAAATGCAGTTTTTTTTTTGTCTATATATATTTACTACATGTGTGCTTCTTTCCGATATCTTTCAGGTCTATTATGCCAAGAAGAAACGACGTGCCCAGCAAACACAGGGCGAAGATTCCTCACATAAAAAGGAACGGAAATTGTACAATGAAGGCTATGATGATGACAACCACGACTATATCATCAAGAATGGAGAGAAATTCTTGGATCGCTACGAAATTGATTCGCTTATCGGTATGGGTTACTATATAGATGTTTGCTTTTATGCTGGCGACATCTTTTTAAATTGATTTTTTATTTGAACTTAATCTCAATTCGTCTATATTACATAAATATATAATATAGAAATGCGCCTGCATGCATGCTATCATTTATACATATACATAACATATGTACAAATTGTACATGCATTGTGTACTTGTACATAATGGAGGAAGTTTTTAATATATTTTTCTTTTCTATTTTGTTGCTGGAATTTAATAGGCAAAGGAAGTTTTGGACAAGTTGTAAAGGCCTTTGATCACGAGGAACAATGTTACGTAGCTATTAAAATAATAAAAAATAAAAAACCGTTCCTAAACCAGGCACAAATTGAGGTTAAATTGCTTGAGATGATGAATCGAGCCGATTCCGAAAATAAATACTATGTTGGTAAGTTTGATATATTTTTTAATTTCAATATAATTAGGTCTTAAGTTGATAATGGGGTAGAATA
Organism: Platyura marginata; assembly: GCA_026745375.1. NCBI lineage: Eukaryota > Metazoa > Arthropoda > Insecta > Diptera > Keroplatidae > Platyura > Platyura marginata. The sequence goes on from JANSTT010018389.1 coordinate 3,152, forward strand.
TAATTTTATTTTCATCATTATCAAAATCGCTGTGGCGTTATGTTCGTCAAATAGTTATTGATCTCAAGCCGTGTCTTTCATTTAAATTTAAACTGTCGCCAATTATTATTAAACAAAAAATTGATCGTTTTTAATAAATCGAGTTGATTACCTATGGAAGTTCTTTTAAGCCATTTTAAACATAATTACTTATTCTAAGTTTTTTTTTTTATAATGAAGCCCCACCATCATGATCGGCGTACATTTCTTATTTACAGTAACAGCATGTCGATTTTGCTTAATATTTTAGTAGACAATTTTAACAGAAATTTTAATGAAAGGCCATCTATCAATTTGATATCTTACCGAAAAACATAAAGCTGAGCTGAGCTAAGTCGCATCTTACTTTCCTCGGTAGATCCCTCTCCTCGTTGTCAATATCTGATTCAAGACTCGATTGTGTTTGTAGTAGTCTATGGTATTTCTTACGGTCGGTGTCAATGTGAATGGCTTTTAGACCATCTTTGTATTGCAGGGGGTCAATGTCTGTCGGCATTCGTTAGCCGAGGCGCAATATCTGGGAAGTGTTTTGTCACTGTTTTACGAATATTGCGTGGTGGAGGGTTGTCGCTTCAAGATTCTATCATTTAGGTCATCTTCTTTCACATATAATTGTATTTAGTGACTGTTTAACGCGAAAGAATTTTAATTTCTTATATATATTATATATGCGAACGATATTTTTCGCACGTTGAGCAATTCGGCCTTCTAATTAATAAGTGAAGAATTATTTAATTTAAAAATCTTCTAAGATAGTTTATTCATTGGAACTTGCTGATATCATTGTGCGATGTAATTTTATCGTCAGACGTGGCTTCTGCACATCCTTAAATAGTCCAAATGAAGAGCTATTTCATTAGTTATGTACGAAACACTTTTTCAGCATTGTAGTGTAAAATTTGTATTATGATTAATATATTATTTTTAAATTTTTTTTTTAGTGAAACTTAAGCGACATTTCATGTGGCGAAATCATTTGTGTCTCGTATTTGAACTACTTTCATACAATCTATACGATCTCCTGCGTAACACAAATTTCCGTGGTGTTTCACTAAATTTGACGCGTAAATTCGCTCAACAACTATGTACGGCGCTATTGTTCCTCAATACGCCAGGTAAGCTTAAACATTTGGCAACAAATAAATTAAAATATTTCGAATAAAATGAAAATATTTTACAGAACTTAATATAATTCACTGTGATTTGAAACCGGAGAACATTTTGTTATGCAATCCGAAACGATCAGCAATCAAAATTGTTGATTTCGGTAGTTCTTGTCAGCTTGGACAACGGGTATTGGTTTAGGGTTGTTTTTTTTTTTTAGATTATTTTACTAAATCATTACTTTCTAGATATACCAATACATTCAATCACGCTTCTATCGATCACCGGAAGTACTACTTGGCATCGCATACGATTTATCAATTGATATGTGGTCGTTGGGCTGTATATTAGTTGAAATGCATACCGGTGAACCATTATTTTCCGGTTGCAATGAAGCGGATCAAATGCAAAAAATTGTCGAAGTATTGGGCGTTCCGCCAAAACATATACTGGATGCGGCACCAAAATGTCGAAAATTTTTCGATAAACAAGATGGCGTCTATGTAGCCAAACGTAGTCACAATGGCAAAAAATACAAACCATCTGGTTCACGGAAACTTCATGATATACTGGGCGTTGAAACTGGTGGTCCCGGTGGCCGACGTGCTGGTGAACCTGGCCATTCAGTGTCCGATTATCTGAAATTTAAAGACTTAATTCTTCGAATGTTGGATTTTGATCCAAAAACGAGGACCACACCGTATTATGCCTTGCAACATAATTTTTTCAAGAGAACTGCTGACGAAGGTACAAATACAATGAGTATTGCCAATTCAGTGAGCACAAGTCCTTCGGTTAGTTTACAACAGGACCAACAAATTCATGGTAAGTGATTTTTTTATTTTATTTTTTGATTTTTCTTAATTTTTTTTTTTTTTTTAATTATTATTGATTTCATTGGTTTTGGTTTTTTCTCCCCATTTTTTTTTTTTTTTAATTAACACACCTAATGCGCTATATAAACACAAATGATATATTTGTCAACGAAATTTTTCGGTAATAAAGTTACTTTGATGACGTCAAATATTTCTTTAAATATTTTTAAATAATCCAAAATAAAAGCTTTGCTTTGCTAATTTATTTTATCACTGCCATAGTTACACTTTTTCAGTCATTTATCATATTTTTTATCAATATAATTATAGTCTATAAGATGGTGACTTGTTTCATAGGCTTAAGATCCCGTTATTTTATTTATAGGTGTGATGTATATTCTTCGTTTTTGATATTTTCAAAATTTTCCCACAATTAAACAATTCTGACTTAAAAAATAAACAGAAAATTTCCTTCAGATCAACTTTAGATGGAAGAAAATTTATTGTTACATAAACGTCTTCATTTCTGGAATACCGTACATCGTATTGATTCGGCTATATTGTAGATCTTATCGTTAATCAGTGTATTGCCAATTTATGTTTTAAATCAATCTCCAAACGATCCAGATTTAACATTAATAAGGACCGAAATCAGAAAACTATCCATAATTATGCCCATTATAAAAAACCATCAAAATTGCAAAATTTTAGAAAAGTAAATTAATTTTAAAGAGAAAAGTAGCCGTAATTTTGTTAAATCTGCACCCAAATTTTGGTCGCAAATAACGTAGCCATTTTTGGTTTTTGGTTGCTTTGCCACCGAAAATGCAATTCTCAAAACATTGGTCATACCCCAAAAACCAATACTTTCCCAAAACCAGTGACAATACACGTTTTCTTTAAAAAAAATCCCAATTGAAATCATTTTTTAATTGAAATGTCACATAAATTTGTAAACAACTAAAAAACATCACAAAAATGGTTTTTGTTTGACACTGTAAATAAATCCAGCAAAATTAAAAATATTTGTAATTCACAATTGGCACACCAAACAATTTTTGAATTAAAAAAAAAATATGGCTACATATGTCGGGACCCACTCGTAATATGTAATCACAAGCGAAGATAATTCCTTTCTGTAATCATTAAGTATAAGGGAGTGATAAATTTTAATATTTTCAAATTTACAGCTGACAAAGAGAAACTGTGGTAGATTATTGTCACTCCCCTCTCCACTATATATTTCACGTTCATTTTTCTGTTTTTATTATAATTTTTTTTTTATTATTCTCTAAATGTATTTTTTTTGTGTGTGCATAAAATATAATATTTATGTACTCTGTAGGTACCTAATCTTATGTAAATCATTAAAATTCCCAATTACCTTACATATATTTATAAATAATTTATTTTGTTTAAATTAATATTATATTACTAACCATATATATTTCTCTATTATTCATAATTACATCTTCCTCTTCCCCCTTTGGTATCCTGTTGAATCGACCATTTTTAATTAACATACACTGTGCATCAACCACAATAGACGATCGTCGATGACTTGTAGTGCCTCGGGATATATCAACCACACAGAATCAACCAAACAACTACTAATTAAGCTACCATTTAACAATAATAATAAAAAATAAACGAAAAAAAAAACATAGGTAAATTGAATACATTTTTCTGGTTAATTTTAGTATGTGTATGTGTGTGTGTGTGTTCAATTTTTTTTTTTTTTAAATTTTATTAAGTAAATTTGTCATTTTTGTTTTTACATTTTAATATTTTGTACTAAAATAACTAATAACACTTTAATTTCTATAATTTTGAATTAAATATTTACACTTAATAACTGATCGGTTCAATTCAACCATAATTTGCGTCAACATTCTTATCCCCATACAACTCGTCATTTATCAATAATGTATAATTTTCTTATTTGTGTACTTACATAGTTAATTTTGGAAATCATCTCTTCCCCCTTTTGATCCACAAAAAAAACGTAGCCAGCGCGTTTTCAAAAGTTCGTGTATAGAAAAGAATTCAAAAAAGTTCTCTACTTTTGGTCTAGTCAAATAAATCTTTCTGCTTCGAAAGAGCTTTTATCACCTCTTCCCACTATAAAGTAATCAATAACATCAACAATAACAAATGAAGTATTAAGTAAATTGAGAAATAAACATTTTTTTTTTCCAAGATTGATATTATCCTCCATAAAGTCTACTAATTTGTCGTATTGCTCTTTTGTTGTTATTTGAATTTGTATACAATTAAAAAATTAAAAAATGTATGGTAAGAAATTTCATGTTCGTTTCGTTTCTGTTTTCGTAACCCAATTCTCATAATAAGCCGGAGCATCGTTCGAAAAAGTTTCGTTATCAAGTTAATTTTATCGACTTATTGCTACTAGAATGTTTTTTATAAGAGAGAAAAAGAATTTTCCAATTTTAATATAATCGGAGTATAATAACTATAGTCAGAGTAGTATAGTAGTATGGCACCCTAAAAATGAGTAAATATACTCCATTTGGAGTAAAACGACAGCACCGATTGTAATAATCCAAATGGAAACAGCATTAGTTAATGAAAATGGCGATCTTTTAACGTACTTCAGTAGTAGTAGTAGATTTTTAGTAGCCACAATTTATCCGAAACCGCCAGTATTTTAAAATATACCAAAAACATGTCTGAGTGAAAGTCAATGTTTTTTTTGTAATCTCTTAACATTAAAAGTACTAATTTTCTAGAACTATTTTACTTAGTAATTAATTTTTTTTTTTTTTTTTCATTTACTAAAACATGCCCATTAATGCTTAATGCTTAGTTTTAATTGTTTTTAAGGCAAATCCTAGTGGTAATAAAAGTAGACACTAACAATTATTATTAATAACATCGAACCTGCTTAATTCCTGCTTTTTTTAAAAAAAAAAAAAAAACGATACAAAACATTAAATTCATAATCACAATCATATAATGTTGCTACTACCACAGTTAAACAAAGGTCAATCAATGAACAAAAATTAAATAAGATTTTAATATTTTTTTAAGAAATGTAATTTAAGATATTATTCTGTTATGGCCTATGATTGATTGGAGGCAGTGTATTGTTAAATGTACATATTACAATAGAATACGCTTAATAGTAGATTTTAATTATACGCATTTGTTTTAGAATTATTTACTTATAGAGAATGTATTTAGACAGTAAAGTAGTTTTAAGAAATTGAAAGACTACCACTAAATTGCATGTTTTTTCACTGAGAAGTTTCATAAAGTTTTTTTTTTTGTAATAATAAGATGCGAGGAAATGTTTAGGATATTAAACCTAGACTGGAAATAATTTGACTTTTTGTTGTTGTAGGTAGTTATAGTTACTAATAAGTTCTGAAAGAAAATGTCCTAAAATACGAGCAATGATCCTTAAATCGCAATTTTTGATGTTTTTGTCTGTTTTATTCTTATAACTTCCAAGAATGATTTAGAAAAAAAATGTTCTTTTGATAATGAGTTATAGGCTATTCAATTGCCTTCCATTTAATATAAATTTGATGTTTATAATAATATATTTCCGCATACTTTTTAAACCGAATCTGCTCATGCTTACATGCTCAAAACAGAAATTTATTCTACTTCTATACAATATTCTATATAACTTGATTTTGGTCTCCGTATAACACGGTTTTGATTTTCATATAACACGGGGTACGTATTTTCAGATTTTATATGACCTTTGAGTTTCGCTTAACACAGTTTTTATATTACATGGGGTATTCTATAACACGGTTTTCTTATAACTCCGTACGCATTATAAGAATTTGTTTGAGCTCTGAATTTCACTTAACACGGATTTCAATGAACCGTGTTATACGAGGTTTACCAGTATTATGAAAACTTTTTTTATATTAGGGTTGTCCAAAAGTTTCTTTGGGATTACATTAAATTTTTTACTATTTCCAAACACTCCACTGGATGTATTACAGTACAGATCATACAAATTTTATGAAAGAATTTCCACAATCACGATTTATGTTCTGATCTACAAAAAAAATAAGTTGAATTTTATTACTTAATGTGCTTTTGTGTACGTACATAATCTACACATAAACAATAACAATGATTGCTTGATGCATGATTGCTTTAAAAAAACAAAAAAAAACAAAATTGGTTGCAAATAATTCATATATGAAGTAAACGACAAAAACATTTTAGTAGATTTCTTACTTTGTTAAAGGTCTATCACAGCAACGTTCAGCCCGTATCGACCAAATTATGAAATTATTTCCAGAACAAACAGTTAATATGTCACATATGTCACTACAGCAGCAACAACAGCAGCATCAGCAACATCAGCAACAACAACAATCAACTAGTATGATAATGTTAAGTGGATCACAAGGTAACATAATGACAAATTCCTATCCACATTCAATGGATTGTGATCCGCCATCAGTTAATGTTACAAATACATCATCATCAGCAACGATGAATACTCGCTACGGAGGACATCTACATCGAGGAGGCCGTTATCCAGCTGTTGTTGCTGCGTCCGCCATCACCCAGAATCCAATGATGGGACATAAAAATAATTATTACAATAATTATGCACCGACATCGTTACCCATTGAATTAGGTCAAATGACAACAAATTCAACGATGCTGGGACAGGATACGCAACAACCACAACAACAACAACAACAAAAAACCTATCAACATCATATGACCAATACCGGTGGTAGTGGTGGTGGAGGTGGTGGTGGTGGTGGTGGTACAATGATTACTAGCAATAATGCATATGCTTCATATTCAATGATAAATGATCCGAACAATGGGGGAATTCAAGTGACACAACATAATAATAAAACAGCACCACATTCAAATGGTACATCAAATAATGATCGAGAAGATTCACCAATGGTCGGTGTATGTGTTCAGCAGAGTCCGGTGGTCATACATTGAACTCTGATAATGCGGAAGTTTTTTTTTTTTTTTTTAGGGAAATATTTGTTTTTTTGTAACTTAACAAAGGAAAAAAAAAATAACAACAACAGAATTAAAATAAAGAGACAATTCATTTTTAAATGATAAGACAATTTTGATTATTTAGTAAAGAAAAAAAAAAGAAAGTAAAAAAAAAAGTAATAAAATAAGCAAATGCATAATAGAGTAATAATGTAGTGATGAAAAAGAAAAAAAGAAAAAAAGAAAAAAAAAATGTGTAAAAAACAGATATAAAAGATATAAAAAAATATACTTTTTTAAAAAAAAAAAAACAAAAAAACAAAGAACGAGAAATACTATTAGTTATGGATGCGGAGTAAGTCGTAAGTAACATGACATGGACGCATCACATCCAAGTTCAATGTGAGGCTTCAACGTGTTATTTATATCGAATTTTTCATTTTTAAATTTATTGTAAAAAGTGCTTAAAAACAATAACAAACAGACATAATTTTTTTATATATATTAATAAAAAAAAAGCATAATAATAATAAAATAATAAAAAAAATATTATTAATAACAATATTATATAAAAAAAAAAAAATGATAACGACAAAAAACAGTTTTTTTTCGATTTTTTTTTACAGACATTGTTAGTGATTTTTTTTAATTAATTATTATTGGCCGCAAAAAAAACATTTATTAGACTGATTTCTCTTAATTTTTAAGGATTTTTTTTTTAAAGGACACCATTAATAGATTGTATTATAAATATAGGTAATTCGATAGACATTATTTTTTTGTTTCTCTTTTTGGGTAATTTAGTGACATTTTTACGTTGTATAGTTTTCTCTGTCTAACATTTTTATCGTTATTTCTTCTAAGAAATATTAAAACATTTTGATGGTAGCGCGATAATTCCCCGAAAATGACGGGGAATTGTCGTGGAACCAATTTTTTAGATTGCAAATCTATGATTTGGAACGTAGTTTTTCCTTTTTCTTAGGCATTTTTATCAACAAACTGTTTTTCAAGGAATTAATTATCATTTGATCAAAATGCTTAACAAAAATAAATCAAAAACTAAATTTAACCATTTGGACGTGGAGGTGATAATGTGACTTTTTTATTTAAAAATAGTTTTTCCAAAAGAGAGTAACACTGAATTTTTGAAAAACAAATTCTATATGGTGATAAATATTTTGGAAAAAATTATTATGGAAAAATTGAATTTTAAGGTCACATCCATTCCATCTAAAATTTATCATTTTTTTAATTTAATATTTAATATTATGATGCACTACATTACCCAAAAAAATTAATAATAAAAGTCTGTTTCAAATGGTTTTTTATAACTGACACATTTTAATTATAATTTTTCTTTATTAGTAATCATTGGTAAACAAAAATTTCTCTAATAATGTTAATTTTTATTCTAACTACATATATTTTATAAGTGTTTCATTAACAGCCAATCAGCAGTTGATTTTTTTCTTCTTCGAAAACTTTCTGTTAAGCCTGATAGAAATATTACAAATACATATTTTAGATATCCTTAGATCTAATTGAGAACGTCACAAATAATTCACCAATTACAGGGTGGGCATACCGTTACTTGTTATTTTTTCTTCTGAAACAATTCGATTTATATTACAATACATATATATAACATATGTATAACATATTTCATTTAACATTCATTGATAAACATAATTCCGGCGAATTATGTGGCAAACATTACAAAGAATTCGCCGTAGCAGCATATAAAATTAGCACATCATCTTCAGCATCTTTTATTTGTTAAATTATGTCCTTTTTTTCTCTAAGGCACACATCTAAACAAACAAAATTCACCACAATGCAAATTTAACATTAAGTCAAATACCTCGCAGTTTTTAATCAAAATTTTACATTTTATTTATTGGTATTATGTATATTTAATTAAATAGTAAAATTAATTCTATAATTTAAAAAATAAAAACGAAAATTACATGTCAATAAATCATTTGATACAGACCAACAAAATGATTTTTTTTCCTTCATTTTTACCCACATTTTATTTAAAACAGCAGGAAAAATATAAAATTAACTAACTACTCCTGATTTATTGTTGTATTACTTCAGGAAAATGGCGAACATTTATTTTATAAATTAAAGATGAAATTCTAGAAATTCTTTTTCACTTCTCTTCTCAAAAAAACAAATCATTATGTAACTATGGCAATGTCAACTTTAATTTTAAGATCTATTGGGAGCTACATATCCATTTCTATTGTTTTTAATTTCATTTTATGGAAAACCATAATTGCGACAAAAATTTCTTTATGAAATTCCAAATTTCATGACGGATTGAGTGACCTAAAAGAATAAATATTTTCTTTGTCATCTTTCTCTAATCAAGACATATATAGATATCAAAAAGATTCTCAAAATCCTGATCCTAGCAACAAAAAAAAACAGTTTTTCTTGGTTTTCTCAAGATTTTCTCACGGGTATCCTTATGGAACTGTGACCAAATGATAGTGGATTATTTCTGAAGCATATCGATGGTTATTTGACAAAAGGCCCTAACTTTAATTTTTCAAATTTTTCAGAAGAAGAGAAAAACTACACAGCATTTCAACGAAGAGATATATTGGGCCCGTTTGAAAAGCGGTGAAAAACTATATTTTTTCGTGAAGTTTAGTAAAATAGTGATACCAGATAGTGTAAAATATCCCAAATTACCAGATTTCATAAAAAAAATCAATTTTTGAAAAAATTGATGTTAGGACCTATTGTCAAATAACCATCGATTTTTGAAATACTTAGCTTTTTAAGAGTTTCTTCGACCTTACTCTATTGCACCATATAAGATTCTATATTTATGTCTAGACTGTACACGTCATGGTTGAAAATATCGTCTACAACTCGATCCTGCCCCCGGATTCTGTTTCGTTATGACTACAAATGGGAGTCACTCATTTGATTGTAGTCATAAAGATTTAAAATCCAATAATTTTTTTGGTCTATTCTAATCCTCCTCGCATGAATTCAGGGTTCATAAATTTTTTTTTGACGTTTGTTGTAAGTTGTTTAACCTCTTGAGGTATATTGACACCATTGTGTACGTTTACTTTTCCAATCAAAATTACCGTTATTTACCATTACAATATTTACACCCGAAGGCCGTGTTGAGAATCGAACAAATGCCATCGCGGAACAACCGATCCGTATAGGACCGTAGATGTACCACTCTCAGACCGTTCCACCATATTTTTAAATATATTCACCACTGAAGCAACATTTTTCCTGACGTAAACAACTTTTTGTGGTTTTTTCCTTCGAAAAAGTGTTTAATTTTTAATTTTGACAAAATTAAAAACAAATTACATTTTCCTAATTAAAAAATAAAAAAAAAAAACATTAGCAACAAATTTAATATTAATAATTAGATTTTTAATTAGCGAAATTTACTATTTATTTAATTTTTAAAAATAATAATTTAATTAAAAATAAAAAAAAAAAAATAATAAAAATACCGGCCATTATTGCTGTGGCTTCTTTTTTAAATTTATAATTAAAATTGTTTTAAATTAAAATGTTTTTATAACGTAATAGTAATATTGAAACATTTTTTATCGTCCTTGTTACACATTTTTGCGCATATCTAATTAATTAACTAGGTTTATTTCATACAAAAAAAAAACATGTATTTTAGTTGTGTTTCTTTTATTTTCTTTTTTTCTTCCTTGTAATGTATGTATGTGTAAAGTTAAAAAACAAAAAACAGAATATTATTATTATTATTATAAATACATATATGTATATATATATATACCTATGTATATATATATATATATATATGTATATATTTAAAGTGATACGAGTTTTTTTTTTCATAAAGGGAAAAAAAAGAAAAAAAT
>JANSTT010018390.1:0-13954 GCA_026745375.1 Platyura marginata
GCAAAACTTTTTAAACGAACCTATTTAACAAAGTTTTGAGTAAACAATATTAAATCAAAGTTCAATATCTAATCAAATAATAAAAATTCTTCCATATTTTCTTAAATGCAGTGAATAAATCCAATTCTTTTATGCAATATTTTTCTGAAGTTATATTATATATGTATATGAACCTATGTATATGTATAAGTATATACTTATATATTGTAGATAAAGTTTTAAATTCAGATCTCTTTTTTCTTCTTCATTTCAAGAGGTTGGTAGGTACCTACTATACATAGTTGCATTTGAGATTATTTTTTTTATTTAAGTTTGATTTTATAGGAAAAGTTCAAAAGTTATTTCAATGCGATTTATGAGATCACTACGAGTATTTATAAAAAAGTTGAGTTTTAAAAATGTTTCTTTTTGATAACACTGAGAGTTTTGAAAATTCTGATTGATAACTATATATTTCCATTATACAATTAGAATTAAATTTAATTAACATTAACATTAATTCATTTCCGTTTTTAGACGATTTCATTCAAAATTCAAAAAAAAGCTAAAAGATAAGATGCCTAATTTGTTATTGGTAACAAATGTAATTGTTACACGATAAAAATCAAGTTACATTTGCTAATCGTACATTAATTTGTTACCAAAATTGGTACCGATTTTTTAACCCAATGGTTGTTACATTTGTTTGATTTTTTACCACATTATTACCAAAATTTGGTAACAAATGTAACAAATTCGAAAAAAGTGTTTAGTGTTAACATATCAGAGCGGTCAAATGACCGCTTATTAGACTTTGATCAATACTTATTGTTAAACTCAATTTTTTTGCTTTTCCTCAACTTACTTTACGACTTTTCCTATAGTATAGTTAGTTAGAAGGGCTCGAAATTCCTTAGGCCTCTATAGATGGGCCCATTAGACATTCCTCTTTATATATTTATCTGACAAGCTCTTTTTTGTAGAACAAAGCAGCACCTGAGGTGTTTTTTTACGAAAACCTTACAAATGCTCGCAATTTCAACGTTATTTTAGGCATTGCCATTTTTTAGAGATAATGTCAATATTTAGACTGTTTTTAAGTGCAATCCAACCACCCGGCCTCAGATTCAAATTAACATATCAGAGAAAAACACTTCATGTTTCATCCCCAGTCGGTCTTGAACCGGCGACCTCCCGCTGCAAAGGCAACCACTCATTGCTCTGAGCCATTTGGTCGGTATATAATATAATAGGAACTTAATTTTTCAACATCTATCTTTCTTCTTCAATCGTTTTTGCTGATAATCTTATGTACTCCACAGTTATCTGTCTTTTGACCGCTTTTGATAAAAATAGGTACACCAAATGTCGGCAGAGCGTACAAAAAGTTAGCTCTTAGCTTTTTGCACAATATTTAATCAAAGAAATGTATTACACCACTATCGAGAGTATAAAAACTCTAAATAAAGTTTTTTTGTATAAATCTTTTTATTTTTGCTATTTTTTAGGTTTTAAAGATATGAAACCAATTCCCAATTTTTCCATGGTTTTTTTTTGCACGGTTCTTTCTGGAACGTATCTACCATGTTAAAACAGAATTAAGTGTACAATGAACTGTTAAATTAGTAAATATGCATATTTTGCGAAATACCTTTTTATAAAAAAAATGAAAAACAAATGATTATATGGTTTCTTGTTGGACAGACTGAATGAATGAATGACATTTACAGATGTTAATATTATCAAATTTGGGACAAACTTAAATAAATTTCCTTTGGGTACTACTTTTAACATTTGTATAGTTTCTAGATAGACACAAATTTCCGGGTGTTTAACATTTATACATATTAATATTTTAATTAGGGATGTAAGTAATTGTGTGGTATTAATAATTCATAACTTAGAATTAAAATTTTAAATTTACATTGTAAAATGCCTTTTGGCAAAGATTCAGATCTCATGGTTAGAATTTATTATTGTACGGTCAGGCAATATCATGATTTTTTAATGGCTCTTAAATCGAAGAGCCTCTTATTTAATAAACAAATATTTTACCAATTATTTAATCGTTTATTTATTTCTTTTCAATGCATAAGTGCGAGTCTTAAATAATTCATGAATTTTGTGTTTATTATTATTAAGTTTTAATGCGATTTGTATACTAAACTTATATGTACAAGTATATTAAACTTATATTTACTTATACATATGTATGTAGTTACATTATATAATTTGATTAGAAATTCGCTAAAAGTCCTTAAGCTTGAGAAATTGATTATTATCTTATGTCGAATTATCATTCGATGTATTAATAATTCAAATAGATTTCCAATTTACAACTACTCAAATTGAAATATTTTTTACATAAGATTGTGGAAATGGGCAAAGCGCAAAAAAATCTGCTTACAAAATGGAACCAGGGTGGCGAAGCGTGAATAATTTCGCAACATAAACATATTTATGTATATACATAGGTATAAACATCCGGCACGAAGGACCATGTAAAATGGAGATTGTATAGAACATTAGCCCGCAATACTGCAGTTTGAGATGAGGAAATTAATTATTACTAGCTAATACCGCGATACAGCGGATCAGACAAGTTTGATATTAATAATTTGCGTCTTTCTTTAATGTTTTGTTAATTTTTTGAACATTCAATTTGTTCAATTTTGGTTTTATTAACAAAGCGTAAATGGTACATTTTGCCCGGGCTACAAATTTTAAAAGCTTTAAATTTTTATAACTTAAAATTAATATAGAAAAATATTTTCAACAGAAAAAATAAATTAAAAAAAATGGAAAAAAATCTTATATGCTCTACCTATGTATAGTATGTACTGTTGTACATAGCATACCATATATATGTAATATATTTTTTGTAGGTAGAGAAAATTACATAATCACGAAATTCTTTTATCATTCTTATGCAAATTAAACAAAGTAAATAAAAATTACAAAAAAAAAATCATTGAACAGGAAAAAAGTAGATCAAAACAATGCTTTGATTACAAACTTTCCATGCTGTGGATATAATGTCTGGTTTTATATACGGCAAAGTATTATATGAAAAGAGTTTAGTTTAGTTTAGTCAATGGAATTATATAGCTTTAAGGCATCAATTTATGAATGGCCAAAAGCTGTCAACCGTTACTACACGAATTGCATATAAATACACAAAATACAAGGAAAAATAAGTCAATATTTTCCTTCTATCAAAAAAATCCCTTAAATTGGTTCAGAAGTTCTGAAAGATACACAGAAGAAGAGTACATGTTTCCGTTTTCGTTCAACGATCAAATATCCATTATACATATATAGTAGATATTTCAACATGTAGTGTAGAGTAACTGTAGAGAGTATGTATGAGCTTCGAATAAATATATAGTTCAGAAAGTTGTAAGCAAAAGCAACATATATATTACCAATTTTCTTCAAGAAAGTTTTAAAACCAAACTTAGTTTCACCATTTACATACATATCAATAATATATAGATTAGGGTGGTCCAAATAACATGGGAAAATTAAACTTTTAAAATTCAAAAAGCATTCCCTCTAATAAGTTTTATTTTATAATAAAAACAATTTTAGTCTGATCGACTTTGACTTTAGAGATTTTTCATAATTTTATATTATAAAATTTATAAGTTTAATTGAAAAATAATAAGTATATTACTAGATTAGCTTAGTTAATTAGTGTGAGAGAGGGCGGGCCCCCTAGAGTGCCCGAAATTCCGTAGTCCTCCATAGATAGAGACACCCCTCTTTATACATCTATCTCAATTGACATGGCGAGCACTTTTTTTTTGGAAAGTGCTGCAACTTGAGGTATTTTTTTTACGAAAACCATACAAATGCTTGCAATTTCAAGACTATTTTGAAGCATTTTTGAGATAATTTATTTTAGACTGTTTTTAAGTGCAATCTAACCATCCGATTTCAGATTTAAATCAACATATCAGAAAAAAACACTTCATGTTTCATCCTTAGTTGATGTTGAACCCGGGACTACCCTCTCCAAATGCAACAAGATTACTGGAAATTCGATTTTAGATAAAAATTTCTAACATTATATTTACATAATTTGAATGCTTACGTGATCAACAATAAATAATTCTGTTTAGTCTTTTTTTCTTTTCTTTCAAAACTTTTTTGCTTTTATTTTACATTTTTCTTTTATTTTACATTTTTCTTTTATTTTAAGATCTTTCAAAGTATTATAATTGTTTTATTCAGCATATTTTCGTATTATTTTCTAATAATCATTCAGACTAAAATATTTTTTATCATAAAATCATTTAAAATTTTAATTTTTTTGGACCACCCTAATATAGATAAATAGAGCTTATATACCTATATTATTGAGAATAAATAAATAGGTAGTCTCTAGTTCTTCTGTAGTCCCATCATCAGTATGACTATAGTTTGTGTATGAATCCGAGATTGAAAGTTTAGACATTATTTTTAAGCTGAAACGAATCTGCTGGCTTTTTATACTTGCAATCTAGTTCAATTACTTTTTAATATAAATTATACTGAACTCGTTGACTTTCAGAAAATAACTGGTCGTATATCTATATATGAATGTATGTAATGTAGAGAGAAAGAAGATGTCTTCTTTAGATTAATGCTAAAAATTCAGGTTGAGGCTGAGTGATTTTTGTTTTCATATTTAAAAATAAGAAAAACAAAAAACTTGAAATGGCAAGTAAATACATAGAGAAACGTGAGAACTTTTTCTTGTTTTGACGGCATATGCGCATACAAAATGATACATTATTTAGATGTCTACCTCTTGTACAATAATTCTATTCTTACCGTCAATGGTGTGGAACACAAACAATGAATAATTTACATGTAAGTACCGCACATACTACTCGTCTATACACATAACATATATGTATGACCACTTTTGTGGTAAAGGCGGTTAAATGTTGTCTTCAATATCAATATGACCTATACACTATGTAGGTACATAAGTAGACCATCAAGAAAGTAAAATATTGCTTGGAATGAAGTGCTAAAATTATTAAATTGCAAGTAATTATTTTAAAATTGCCAAAATATGAAAAAATAGATCAAGATAAAAGTTTTGGTCTGACAATGAATAAGCTCATTATGCAAAAGTGAATGTGGAATGGGTTGAACAACAAAATATTCCATTTGTACCAAAAAGTCTATTTAAAAAAGATGTAATCCAACTAACATCCCCAATGTAAGGCCAACTGATTTTTGGGCCCTATAGCTTCAAAACGTATACGTAGAAGGTTGGGAGGCACAAAAAACAGAAACGAGCTTTTAAAAAGAATACCCTGTTATGTAGAAAAAAATGTTAACTCTTGGTCCAGAAGATGATGGCAGATGTCCAAACAAAAATTCATAAAATTGAAGCTAATCGGCTCTACAAAAAAAAGAATTAAATTATTTAATCCAAATAGTTAACTGATGTTTTAAATTTACGACATTTTTAATTTTGTGTCTTACTTTATTGGCACATGTTATATAGTGGGGCTCTTTATAATATATGAAAAGTCGGCATGCGGCTCTCATTGGCTTCATAGTTGTCCACCCCTGGTATATAGCGAAAGGCGCAGGCAATATGACCACGTGTTCAGAAAAGTTTATGACGAACAGGACAACATCAATACATTAGAATGGGTGTGTATATTTTGCATCTGAAATTAGATTTCCTAAACGATTCAGGCTTAAATGGAGTTGCAGTTTTGTGAAAATTTACATAAACGATATAGGAGTATGTAGTATTAGAAAAGATTGTGAAATGATTTTATTTGGATTTCTATGATTCTAAAGTGAGTTGGTTTGCATTTTTTTTTTCTTTTACTTGCAGACATAGGGAAGAGTGGGTATATCTTATATGACGAATTGGAAATTTTATAAATTTACGTTAAACTGCACCCGGGGGCCTGATTATGAATTACGTTACGAAAACAATAACGAAAGATAATAACGTAACGTAACGTGAAACAATAATCCTTAACATGAATAACATGAGTCCGAGTAATTGCACAAATACTCAGCGAATCTGAGTCGAGTCGAGTCGAGTCTCGAGTCTCGAGTCTCGAGTCCGAGTAATTGCACAGATAGTCGATGAGTCTGAGTCAAGTCCAGTAACTAGCTCTAAAAAAAATGACAAATGACAAAATAGAAAAATAAAAATTCGAAATTATATCACATTTTTGTTGTCCGATTTTTATATTTTAACGATTGTTGGTTATGAAGATAAAATTAAAAAAAAAGGTCTGCTGTCACTGATAAAGCGAAAATTGCTGCAATAATAACACAATTAAGTTGTGTGTAATCGAATAAATGTTGCTCGTGCATTTATTACATTACACGAGACATCATATAAGTGAAAAACAATGCTCGTAGGGCCGAATAAACACATCAAATATTTAATCAAATACAACTTTTAATTGTAATTAAATATTTGGCAGAGATGTGAATAGAAATTGAAAAATTGTTTTTTGTTGAAAAAGTTAATTTTTTAATGGCAATTAGAGGCACACCAAAAATGTTTGCATTATTGAAAAGTGTGCGGTTTTTGCTTTAAAAATACGTTTTTTTTTAAACAAAGGTTGACGATTTTCTATTAAAAAAAACCCCCTACCAGAATGATTTATTGTAAGTAGACGATATAGGCTAAAACCAAATATATTATGGTTGGTAGAGTTGAATAACCGCACTCACTCAAGAGATTTGAAAATGGGATTTAGCATACAATGGACTTCGAAATGAAGCTTAAGTGCAGGTATAATTTACATGTTCACCAACCCAATATAATTAATCAATGAACTGCTGTCTGGGGAAGATTTAAAATTAATTTAGAATTCAAATAGGGATTAATTAAGCATTCAAGTACAGAGTGCCATCTTAAAGTAACTCAAAATATTTTATTTATCTCCATTTTCATTTTAAAAATCAATTGGTGTATGTATTCTTCCAGCAAACATTTATCCTACCCAAAAAACCTAAAATAATTCTCTACCTATTACTATATGTACGAGATTAACTTTTCTATGATTATATAACCAAAAATTCTAAGTTGAATTCATTTCATTTTCTTTGCATTCCTCCCCCAAACATAACATAACAGGACATAACATAAGAATTTATTTGAAATAAAAACAAGTTGAAGGTTATTATAAAATGGAAAATATCTCTAAGTCCAATAGACATTTTCCGAAAAAGGGTTTTCCTACATAGATACTGTAATAAGGAGCACATTAATGATTTTGATAACGACTATTATCTCTTTTTGCCATGTTTACATTATTATACCGAATATTTTCCAATTATTACTGCCCATTAGAACAATTAAAAAGCTTCTCAACTGGAATCATTAAAACTACAAACTTTACAAATTATGAACAATTTTATTGAACACAAATAACAAAACTTTTTAACCATAAATTAAACCCAACCTTCTTCTACTTAACTCCCCCCCCCCCCTCCCATCCAAAAAAAACCATTAAAAATGTACTTTACTGATGGTGTACTAACTGAAGTATGTACGGTACGTATACTAACTACGTACGTTACAATTACTTTTTATTATATTTTTAACCCGACGACCACTTAACCTCAAAACCTCATCGAATAGTACATGCGGAAAACATACAATATCCCATAAATATATTTTCAACAAAGAAAAATTTAACCCTAAAACTTCATATAGGCAAGAATAATGGAGAGAAAAAAAGGAAACTCAAATCATACGACTTAATTTTAGAGCAGTGGTTTATTTATAGTACAGTGCAAATTGCGCGGAGATGGATGCAAATATAAAGTTAGGAACATAGAACATAATATTCAAGATGTGCGTAGGTCGGATGCTTTCATTACTTTCTTATGCAAGTTTTTGTTCACAAATATTAAAAATTCGAAAGATTTATTGTCTAATATTTATTAAATAAATTACCAACCAAATGGCTCAGATGATGAGTTCACTGCCTTTGGAGTGGGAGGTCCCGGATTCAAGATCGACTATGATCGACAAGATCGGGTATGTTGATTTTAATGTGAAGGCGAGTGGTTGAATTGCATTAAAAAATAGTCTAAAATAATGGTATTATCTCAAAAATAGCAATACCTCAAAAATGGCGGTGAAATAGCGAGCATTTGTAAGGTTTCTGTAAAAAGAATACCGCAAGTGTTGGGTTTTTCCACAAAAAATTACGAACTGATGTCAATTGAGATTAATGTATAAAAAAAATGGATGTTTAATGGGTCTATCTATTAAGACCTAAGGATTTTTGGGCGCACGCCTTCTCTTACACTAACACTATTAAATAAATTGAAATATGAAAAATGAGTTTGACAATTGTTTTTTCGGAATATTTCATATTGGTGTATAAACTTTCATTGTTTTTGTTGTTGCTAATATACATATTTTTAAAATCCCTACACTGGGCATCAAGAGTATTCGTACAAATTAACATGATGTGGATTTTTACGAATACTATTGATGCCAAGGATAGTTTTAGCTTGTCCCTGTGAGCCTTTCCAAAATATAGTAACCAAGGGCTCACAGTGTAGTGTTAGTTTTGCTTAGGTTTACCGAATTAAAAAAAAAATATCATAGTGGCTGAAAATGGCACGCAATTAATAAGAAAATTGTAATCCTTAAAATAGTTTGATAAAAAGCAAAATGATTGCCGTTATAAAATTTTGTTATAAAATTTATTATTGACTGAATTATTCACTGACTAACAGATGGATGATGACTGATATGATTGGAGAACGAAACATGGTATAATGGTGTGATGGTTCGGTTATTGTAGGATTACGGTTGGTTGCAGGATTGTAATGAGGGATGGGAAATTTACATTTATGTAGGTGCCCGAGAGAGAAATCGATTTTTTTTTTAAATTTAGAAATAGTGCGGATTCTTTATTTCACTCTTATTTTGTTGTTTCTTTTAATTAAAGTTAATAAAAACAGAAATAGGGTAGATATTTTTTCGAGATGCACTTGTATTTTGTATAGGATTTTTGTATTCTATCGATCCACACTGAATTAACACCATTGCATTTGAACTAAAAATGAATAGTATTTTGACGACGACCAATTCCTACGTAGCCAACTTTGCGTTGACGAAAATGTAATTACAGAAACATGATCAAAGAACAATATTGTGTTAGTAATGGCTCTACAGAGCCAGATTCATAAATAATAAACCCTTAGCTCGTAGCTTATACCGTAGTACCATTAAGTATAGCCATCTGAAATGAGGAAACCATAGTCGCAGCTGTTAACACGCAGACGTTGATCAATTAAAACACATAATTTTATGAAAAAAACTGCACTGAATTTGTTACTGAGGTGCAAATCCTTTTGGCTATCATTTACAAAATTTACCGGCCCGTATATATCTCTACGTTGAGGCACACTACTCTAGATCACAGCAGCATACTAAAAGAAAATAATAATTAAAGAAGTAAAAAAAAAACGGAAATCGGTATCTTTTTGCGAGCAATTAGCATTTCCTATCACGTCAGCCGCAACAATCCCAAGTAAAACGGTATTTTTGTTTTATTATTATTATATTATTAACGCTAAATAGGATTGCTGCACAAAGTGCCGAGTATATTCATTTAGTGTACGTACTTATTCCAATGTACAAATAAACGACGCGCTAGAGATTATTTTGTATGATAATCAAAGTTAATAATTTTCCTCTGCACCGTTTGGGATTATGGTGTGAACTGTGAAGTGCCCCCAGGGAGATATAATCTATGATGATTTTTGTTACATGTGAATAATATTTGCAGAAATTGTTTTTTTCTTTTCGGTTTTTCCTTTTTCTGTTTTGAAGATGTTGCAAAATTGCTATAAATGTAGTATGTGGTGAGTGACAGATCTATACAATGTAGCTTGGTTGGCATTTCAACACTTTGTCTAGTCTGTAGTATTTGTTTTTTTTTTAAAAATATTGTACGGTAACAGAGAACACCTACGGTTGATATATTTATTTTCCAAGAAAACATAATAACAACAAAGAAAACTCTTTTTGAAAAACATTATTTGATGTGGAAACTAATCTCTAATCTCTTTTATATTGTAGAAGGAGTGTTTCAGAATAAAATGAAAAATTACTAATGCTCGTGTATAAATCAATTCTGAGCCCTCTTAGGCTGGATTCCTGCTGGGTTCTGGCATATATTGGGTTTCGTCATCGATTTTCTAAAATTTTCAAGTTTCTTTGGGCTGGGGTGGGAAGGCGGTAAAGTGGTGTGGAGAAACTAATATTGAACAAGAAAATATGTTTGCAAGCGAAGAGAGTATTATTATAATCCATTATGAAGAGTTAAGAAAAATGTGTAAAATCTTATAACATTAGGATAGCTTTTGAAAATTTTGTATTATTATTTTATTGGGTGGGTGGTGGAGGGGAGGGTGATAGGACGTTTATGTACGATCAAACCAGCCAGCCAGTCTTAGATTCGAGGCATCATACCTGAGAAAAACAATTATTTCCATCCCGTAGTGTCTAGTTGATCTTGAACCTACGATCTCCCGCTCCAATTATTTATTTTGCATTTGATTTGTATATAATTAATAGTTAATTAATTGAAAACCGTTAAGTAACTTATATAGAATCAATAATTTTCTTAATTACTTTCTGACAGCAACAGGTAATGTTTCTGTTCAAGGCTGTTCATGACAAATCAACAAATAGGTAATACCAGTAATACATATCTATTTGTGTCCACATTCACATACTTCTGGCATAGATATATTTAAATAATTTACTATTGATTGTGCACTTGTACAGTTATCATCAGAAATATCAGAAACGAAGTACTTTTTGTCCAATCACAAGTATGGTTGTCCATATACTGTTAATGGTTTTCTAAGCCAGTCAATTAAAAAAAGGCTGCCAAGTATGTGACAAAGTTTCCACTGATGCACTGTACCTCTTAATTGTATCCATTTTGAGTAAAGTACGCCAGGAGGGGGGCGGTTGATTAAATTTTGTATGAGAAAGGATATTTTTGTATAAAAAATTAAAAGTTCGAAAAACTATTTTGACCAAAAAATTTCCTAAATTATTTAATAATAATAATTTAAAAAAATCCAATGGCAGAGATTAGTAGGGGATGATAATAAGGGAAAATAAGCTGCATATCATGGGCGGTCATTTTGAATAAATATGGCCGTCAAGGACTATTAATATTGTATGAGAAACTATATTTTTGTATGAGAGGGACATCTTCAAAATAAAAATTTGTAAAATTTAATTTGACCATGACTACGCAAGAAACCTACGTATTGACAATCCCTGCGGGGCTGCATTAAAAAACTCCCGTTTGGATTTGAAATCTACGACTAAAATACAAAAACGTAGATATATTTTTCGTTCAAATAAGTTTTTTTTTAAAAAAAGGAAAGGTTAAATCAGAAATAAGTATGGTATTTTGTAGACAATACTTATGGTCAGTTTTTAAAAATAACCCGGAAAGTGTACCCCTCCCCCTCTCATAATTACGATGGCTGGAAGTGTAAAAATATGTTTTTCCATACAAAATAAACAATTTAAAATTGACCCCTCTCTTTAAGGGAGGTTGCCGAAAACTTTTGTAAACAGAAATGTGTTTAGGGGGAGTAGGGCAACTCATTCCTCATACCTCCACCTCTCCCCCTCATGAGTCACGTAAAGTAAAATTTTACCCTTTTCCATATTTAAATTTTTTTTTCTAAATTTTGTCGTTTAGTGTGACAAAACAAATTGTTTGGGAGAGAGTCGAAGGGGTGGGGGGTGGAAGGGGTGGGTGGATTTGACTCCCGTTCTTGAATTATTATGTTAACGAGCCAGCGAGTGACCAATATTTTTATTACATTTTGTTGTTGTTGCAAAATCTTCAATTGTAGAAAAAACTCGAAAAAAGGCAAAACAAATTTTGAAAATTTCTACATATAAATCAAAGCTTCCAATATTTCATATACAGGTAGTGGAAGCAAAAAAGGCCTATTCAAATTATATCTATATCTATACCAATGCCACACCTGTCTTTTTCTAAACAAAGAACAGGTTTAATTTAGAGAAGCATCGTCTCCAAATCTCAAATACTTAGCTAGCTCTTCGTTAAAATGAATAAAATATGAATACCAAAACCACAAAAATGTGAGTTGCCTATTATAGCCTCTTAATAGATTCAACAATTTATGTAAAATACCGCAATGAAAAGGGAAAGTCTCTTTTACAGATTATCAATTAATTGGCATTTATAATGGTGACTGTAGTAAATATTAATAATACAGCGAGGTACCTACCTGTATAAAAGATTTATACTCAGAAACAGATATAGATAAATTTTAAGTTTTGGAATTATTAAAATTAATAATGCGAAAGGTTAATGAGCTGTAACATTGAATAGCTATTTGAAACCGTATTTAGTCTATTTTTAACGTCAGAAAGTAGGGCTATCGTCACAATAATTTTGGGTTTTTTTTTGTGACTTAGCGTAATATACAAAATAAAGATGAATTTGATATAAGTAAATACTGAAATATGTACATACAGTGCTTACTCGATAATTCCATTACTCTGGAATTGTACACATCTATAATTGCACTAGGCTAAATAAGAAAAATAGATAATTAGAGAGAAAGAGAGAGAGCGAAGAGAGAGATATAAAGAGAAAGAGAGAAATAGAAAGAGAGCGGAGGGGGGGGGAATTAAACTTGTTTTTGTTTTATCGCATAAGTTGCAAGTCCATCTTTACGCTTAACTTCAAATAATTAACTTTGGTAACGAACTTCAAACTCCACTTATAATTTTTCACATTTCAAAGATTTTTACATTTTTTTGCCGATTCATTTTATGAGATTCCGAAATGGTAAGAAATCCAATACTTATACGACTGGACCGAACTGACATCAATAGGCACCTACATATGTACATAAAAACAACTTAAAATGTTTCGATATTTCGCCAAGAAAATTTCGATTTTAGAGTTTTCTTGATGTTCTCAGCATGACGATTAGTAAAATTGAATTGCATCTGATCATAAGAATTGATTTGGATTGTCTGTGCAATCATTCTTATTAGATTAAGGGAGAGGATGGTATATAGTTTTTCTTATTTGGTGAATACAAAAGAAAGTACTAAGTTGTGAAAATTCCGAAAAGCTAATTGAAATCTATGGTCGTAGGGGTGATGTAAACAGCCTTGTGATTGTACAATAATTTCCTAAAATTTCTCCAATTATGACTCGATGGACCTGAAGAAAAACGTCAATCATCATGTATGCTCATAAAACACTAAATCATCATCATTGTACGTATGATTTGGTTTATTATTTCCCATCGATCATCAACTATTTTTGATGATGAGTGCTTACCGACGCGTTACAATCAACAACAAAAAATCTATACTTGGAATAAACAACGATCAGAAGCGGCTCCTTAGAATTTTTGTTTTTAGTGATTTTTTTTTAGTCAAATCAGCACTGAAAAAAAGTTCTCAAAAATTGTTTTTGACGGCCCAACGATTATAACCATTATTATTATCATCATCTATTAGTACGATAAAAAAACAACCATGTCAGAAATCTGAATCTAAATCATTCAACTGAAAAATCAAATTACGTTTTTTTTTCAATTATCACTGCTCTTGTACGTATGTATGTGTGTGTATACACAATATATGTACGTTACATTATACAGTATACACTCGTACAGGTCGATTTAGATATAGAATGCGTTCACTGTATACACACGTTGTCGGTAATCTTAAAAATGATACAAATACGTGAACGTCAAATTTAATTCGTTCATCATTAATCACGGAAATTACATGAACGACGTTTTTCTTTCATTTTTATGTGTTTGCATCGATCATATTAAGGTAATAATCGTTTTTATGTGGGCTTTTTTTCTGAAGCATTAGACAACTCATCATTTTAAGCGGAAATCGATTTAATCTGTCTAGCAAACGCAATATATGAGTATA
>JANSTT010018391.1:0-13953 GCA_026745375.1 Platyura marginata
AAAATTATTTAAAATTTAAAAAAATATGTTCCGGGACGCATTTTTCCATCCTAAGAAGTGGTGGGATGAGTTTACAACTATTTAGAAGTACCGGGATGGCATCCCACTCCATCCCGCCTCACTTCGAACACTGCGTATAATGATTTATCTAATTAGGAAAATACCGTAGATTTTCATTAAGTTTAGAAATAATGAAATGGTAATATAATGATATAAGAAAATTTTCAAAAAGTGGAGTTAATTGTTCATTGTCCCCTACATTACCTATATTATTTAGTATATTGTTCTAAAGAATCAAAAGTTAATCTGTGTAATTAACGAAAAACATTTACAATCGGCACAAACACCTAAAAGGCTAAAAAAATTCATATTTATTTGATTTTTTTATAAACATAAGATTTCTTTTTGTAAGTTTGTTAATACTATTTAAAAGAGTACACTTTAAACTAGTTATGATAATTTTTTTAAATAAAAATATCAAGTATTTCCCAAGTACTAGAACACGAAGGTTCTTTTTTTTTAAAGGAGTTTGCGGTGAGCAAGAAATTTTGGAAATCGATGAACCGATTTAGTTAAATATTTTCTAAATACTAAAATCTAGTCCTTGATTGGTTAAAATCCCAGAAAACTAATTAGGAAAGAAATGTAGGGTACTCAAAGTAAAAAGATTGATTTTTGGGATAAAATAGCACCCTTTTTTATCTGTTAAAAAGAAAAATGCATCGGAAAAGAAAATCCCACGATCAATAACTAGATTATTATATTTAAGAAAAACATGCAAAAATTTAACTAATTCGGACTAGTAGTTTCCAAAATATCTTGCTTACCGATTTAAAAAAATTAGTTTTAAAAAAAAACGCCTTTAAAAATTGAAGTTAAATTTACAATTTGTTGGGCCTACCGCTGTCAAAATGAAAAAAAGTACTCCTAATGGGTGGACCTTATTATTAAACATCACAGGAATGAAATATGTTGGCATAGAACCTATGACAAATTGTATGATGACCGATCGTTTTATGTTAATCCTGCTCTGAACCAATGTTCTGTATGACATTAAAATAATATATCTTCGTCAATTTTTATCGGATTAACTTGAAATTTACAGAAAATAATCTTGAAATGTTGTACTTTAAGATTATGTAAAAATCCAAAAAGCCAGTAGCATGTTAAGGTATAGGCGCACTAGATGCGTGCCAATGGGATCCGATTTTACTATCATACATTTCTATCCTTCTCTCCCCCAAACTTTATTTGATTTTATTTAAGGATTAAGTTTTCAGTCTTTTTTTAATTATTGTATAAATATGAATTGATGTACTAGGAATGGTCAGCCTGAGCCTAGAGCCTCATATTGTCTAAATGCGCCACTACCTTAACACAAAAATTTATACAAATATTTTAGAAATAATTTGTTACGATTCTTGAGAGTTGTTAAATTGCCGATTGTGTTTATTTTCCATAAAACGATTTAAAAAATTAACTAAAACAAAGTGTCATCTTCGATTCCTAGTGAATGTTACCAATATTATACACATATGTATGTATATAGTAAAATTAAAAACATTAGTAAAAACTAATATTAAGGATCGGCACAAAATTAAAAAAACCTGACATTACCTGTCGAAATATAAATTTCCTGAAAATACAAGTAAAAATAATATTACATTTTCTTTCAAACAACTAGAATAATAAAAAATCAAAATCATCCTGTCAACAAAACATCAATAAAGCGTCATCAGAATTCAGGATGATATTGATTATCTGTCTGAAACATTTATAATAAAATATAGAGAAAAAATATCTAGTAACTAAATCAAAGGAATAAAACTTATTTACTAAATATAGGCAGTAGAACAGGTAGGTAAATTTCTTTTTTATGTTTAAATTAAAATCTTATAGTTATTAGTGTGACGTGCAAATGCGCTAAAAACAGCTATATTAAAAAAAAATTAGTGTAAGCGTCTTATAATTATTAATCACTACAAGTTTAATTTGGTGCAGCGGACTAAAAGGGAGCCATTTTACTTTAAAAAAAGTAAGCAAGCTGCTAAATGAAATTGAGCTATAGTAAAACAATTTTGAAAAAACACACTAAATACATACGATCGATCCACCAGGACTTGTTGCTCTGGTTCTTTAAACCTGAAATAACAGGTTATTTTTAGCAATGATTCTACATTCAGAAATGTTTAAAAAAAATATTATCATTTTGTTTTCATGTACTGTTTCTACTTTAATAAATACTGAGATAGATATTATACATATGTATACTTATGTATGTAGATATTAATTAACAGTTTTTTTTATGTTTAAGAAAATTAAATTTTCTTACTTCTTTAATTTTTAAGTTTTAACGGAAAGCGATCCATAAGTCACAGAATTTTTCCTATGCAACTGGATATAGAGAAATTTATTTTAAAAACATTAAAAGTGATTTTTCAATAAAGTACATGTGAAGCAAACCATAACTTTGTTTAGTTGGAACTATCAATAATTTTAAAAACAAAAAAATATTCTTATAGGTACATCCTTCACACGCAATAATGCGATTCAAATCATCTCACAGTTACTTAAAAAGTTGATAGTGTTTACTATAGGGTAATTTCAAATTATTTTTAAAAATTTGACAAATTTGGTATAGTAAGTTACTCAATAATACAATGTTGATGCATTTTATTTCAAATAAAAAAAAAAAATTACGTTCTGAAGAGCATTTTACGGTTTTTTATATTTTAATTTTTTTTTAATTTTAAAATTACAGCATTTTTGCGAAATAAATTTTGTAGATAAAATTACTGTTTTCCATTAAATCTAAAATTTTTGAACTTCAACTATGTGGAGTGATCATTCAAGAAATGTATTATGACTAGGGCCCGTAAAAGTAGAGTTTAAATGTGGTTTTAGCGCTCTAAATAGAGACTATAAATAAGAAAATAGAAGCTATATAATCGGCTATACCGATTATAATATACCCGTATGAGTACTTGCTTATTATTTACAACTTGGTTCGTGTCTATTTTGTCTGTACAATAAATATAATTGTGTAAATTAATACAAATGATTAAAAACCCTAGAAATGACATAAAATTTATTGTAGCGCCATAACGGTATTTCGTAGAACTTTTTAGTCTATGAATGAAATCTAAATTATTATAAACCCTAGAAATTCAATAAAATTGATTGCAGCGCCAGAACGCTGGGTCGTACAACTTTTTGGTCTATGAATGAAATTATTATTTTTGTATTCTCTATAATTGTTGTCATATTCATTTTTTCTACATTTCGACTACCTTTTGAGCAATTGAATGGTTTATTTCAAAATTAGGTGCACACTTTAGCACAGTCTCCCCTATTTTTTGACCGATTTACTCCAAAAACAAAAGGGATCTTACTCTAGGACTACATAATAAACTGTCAGCTTTCTGTTCAGCTTTCTAGCTTCAGCCGCTTGGCCGGAATCTTGATCACGGACTTACTTGGTTGGAGTATCTGGGTTATCCTATCCTATAGTATCCATATAAACAAATTATCGCTATAATGGTTTTAACAATAAATGCTACGACTATACCCAACATGCTATATGTAATGTTGTAGTGCCTGAAGTATGACTATCTTTCAAATTTGCTGACTGTCGTTGTTTTTCCAGTGCGTTGTGAATTTGTTGTAATTTCTGTTCGTAGTTACGTAGTTACGTTTATTGCTGGGTTATATACATTTTGGTTGTGTATTACTATTGAGGAATTGTACGTATTTTCGCCTCTGATGATGACGTGGTTTTTCTGGAGAACACGTCTATTTTGGATTGTTAGAATTCCCTCCCCAGCAAGAAAAAAAGTGGCTAGTCGGTCTTCGCATACAGTGGTTACCGAATATTCTTGATCCAACACGTATGCATATCCTAGTTTCTGGCATACTCAACTTTATCCAGAAGGGTTGTGCTGGTACTTTTTTGATAATACAACTCCCAGGTATGACTTTGTTTTGTCTGAGCAAACTAAATTCACAAGATTTTTTAGACTCAGTGAATATTGGATGTTGCTGATGACACAGATATTCTGATTCGAAGTTTAAACAACGGCTGATATCATTTGCTGCTAACTTATAATATGATTTCCTGTCTAAAGATGCTGCCAAATTGTTGACTCAACCATAATAAATTCTTCTTTGCTATGGTGAGTGGGAACAGAAATTATTTTAAACAATTGAAAAACTTCGTTACTCATCAATGGCACTGTTTTAACGAATATTATCGTCCTGTCTCTAGCAATACCGCCTATCTGACATTTTTTTTGAAATCCGTATTTGTACAGATATCATTATAGTTCTTATGGAAGTGTTTCATATGTCTCTCCTGAAAAATTTTAAAAATGTTAGATAGGCGGTATTGCTAGAGACGACGTTATTTAATTCTTTATTACTGCTGCCTTGGCTGTACAACTGTAATACTCCATCATGATCATCCTGACCAAAAACTGTTAGTTTATTAGAGATTTTTTGTCTGATCGTTGCAATCTGATTTTTTAGTTTTCAATTGATGTTTTATTGAGAATTAATTCCTTAATGTGATTCTCATTATTTCTGAGTTTTAAGATTTGTTCTTCATATTCCTTCGCAAACTCTTGATCCAATACTCCGAATAATGAATTTGCTATATTTCCTACAATATTTAAAGCACCTCTTTTTGATCTAGAATTATTGTTTCTTTCTGATATTATTAAATTTTTATTACGTATCTGCATGATCTATTGGTTAAACTCTTGAACTATATTGCTACAGAGTTGTTGATTTTGATCAAATGAATGATGCTTACACATATCTTCCAGATTATGAATACATTTTCGAAAATCATCTAACTAGACCCAATAGATCTTTAGGTCAAAGTAAATTATAATTTTCCATTCATTCATGCAGTTTTCCTGCTTCTTCGAAGTAGATTCCTGGTTTCGTTATGAATGATCTCGTAGTAAATGCTTCATTCCTCTTGCTTTGCTAATGCTGGTGTAAATAGAAAGAATAATATTGATAATATTGGCCATATCATTCTTCTTTTTATAGGTGTTCCTGCTATTTCTTGATTTCTCGGAGTCGTTTAACTTTACCTTGCGTTTTTTTATGTTTTTACTACATAATTTTTTGCTATGCCTGCTTTCGTCGAGATATTATGTATGTATGTATTTGAGATTAGTTCCTCACATGATATTTTTTTGATCGCCATGTTCGTATAACCCTTTTTATTAAGTAAATTTCTTGTTGATTGGCGGTTGATTGCCGTCTTTTATTAACACTAGCTGTCCTTTCTGTTAATTCGACTGGGATGTAGCCCATTTTGGACGTTGTTGAAGTCTAAATATTCGTCTTACCATTTTTTCCAAAAATGCTGTGTCATCCTTTGAAGTTACTGCCACCTTGACAATCGATTTTCATTCGTATCTAAATAACAATTTTCTGGAATTGACATCAATTATCGTCCAATTAAAAAAAAGCGCTGGAGTCAAAATCTTCATATCGTTTGGGTCGTTTGATACTGGGAATAGTGGTCTTGAGTTTAAACATGCTTTTTTTGCGCCAATACTGTAGAAAACTCTTCAAATATCAATTTTGACTCTCCAATGGTTTGTTTTAAGTGATGTTTCATTGATTTTACGCCGGCCTCCCAAAGACTTCCGAAATGTGGTGCTGATGGTGGTATAAAATGCCATTTTACTCCTTTTGATGCTATCATATGTTAATAATTTTCTCATTTTCACCTTATCGTTCTGATCTGTCTCATCTCTTGTGACATCTGATCTGATGATCTGTCACATCATCTTGCCAAGACAAAATTAGAACCAATATTACTGTACATATCGGTTATTTCTCTTCTTCTTGCAACAAATCTCTTAAATGCGGCTATAAATGCCTTTGCTGTTAGATCGCTAACCACTTCTAGATGAACGGCTTTTGTAGCCATACATATGAATAATGATACATATCCTTTGAATCTTTTGCATCCTCTCCCTTGGGACATTTTGATACTGAATGATAACTGATAACTCACCCATTAGTTGTTCGGTCGTCTGAGACTTATAACGATGACATATTAGACATTTGTGGATCCTTATTGCGTTGGCTCCGTTTATGATCCAGAATTAATTCCTCAGAGTCGCTTAAGTTAAACTTTTTCCACCATGCATTGTCGCTTTATGAACATTCTCTATCATGAGTTTCGTAAGTGATCGTTTTGCTGGCAAGATAATTGGGTGTTTTTGATCGGTCTCCAGAAATGATTTTCCTAATTTTCCTCCAACTCGTATTATTGGTTTTTTTTTATTTTGCGACCCTTTTCCAGATCTTGTAATTCTTCATTGAAACTACTATTTTGTTCCATCCTTATTAATATTAATTCAGCATGTGCTAATTCTTTCCCGCTTAAATTATTGGTTTGTACTTCCAGATTTTCAAACATTATTTATGAATCTTAACATATATGCCGTGACTCTTTTTAATTTAGTTATTCCAGAATATCGTTTCAATAGATGAATATTTTCCTCTTCTATTTTTATTGTTAATACTTTCATCTTTCTCTGTTCAAGTTTTGTTTTATATTGGTAACCTTGTTTAATTGTTATTTCTCTGTTGAACATCCATAATGGTCCATTTCACCATCTTGCGTTTACTTTTAATTGTGAAGGATTCAATCCGCTTGAAGCGCAATCGGCTGGATTCTCTTTAGTTTGAACATGATGCCACTGTTCAACTTTAGTAAATGATTGAATAGCTGCCACCTAGTTTGCCACGAATACTTGCCAATTTCCAGGTTGTCCATTTATCCATCCAAGGACTGCCGTAGAATCTGTCCACAAAAAAATATTTAATCAAACGTACCTTCCATATAACCTGTGCTAAAATGTGCGCTCCCAATAATTCTAATCTTGAAATAGTTAATTTTTGTGTTTTAATTGGTGCTACTTTGGTTTTACCTGTGAATAATTTTATAGTAATGCATACATTCTCGTGCAACACTCTAGTGTAAACCACAGCGGTATATGCTTTCTCAGATGCGTCGCAAAAACCATGAATTTGACATTAGATGTGCATCCAATCCATCTGTTGATATTTATATCTTCCAGTTGATGTAACTGATTTTTATATTTTGATCATTCATCTGCGATTGGTTGTGGGATTAGTTCATCCCAGCCAGTTTATGTGAGCCATAAACGCTGCATCATAATTTTTGATTTAATTATGACTGTTGCCAGCCAACCAAGTGGATCAAACAATTGGGCAATCTTCGAAAGTAACTGCCTCTTTGTCGGTACTTCTTGACTATTGTTCACACGCACTTTAAAACCAAAACGATCCTTTGATGGATTCCATTGAACACCCAAAGTTTTAATCATTTCATTGGCTTCAATATCCATCTATACGGTGTACGTACAGAACATTTCATTTTTAAGGACACTTATATACCTACTCCACTTGATCTTTGAATGGTTGGTTTATGTGTTACTATCTCAATCTAATGGTTTTCGAACTATCCTTCTATAAATAGATGGTAGTAGCACACGAGGTGCAGAAATGAAAGTAGAAAGTGCTCAGGTAGAAAATTAAGTTAAAATAATATTTCATCGGTATTTTACTTCAGCCATAAATAATAAATTAACATCGTTTTATACGAAATTACACTGAAAATGGAACATCTTTAATCTTCTTAAAAGGCATTTGATGATGAAGCGATATTTTAAACAGGTAGATGAAAAGGACGAGTATGGTAAATAAATATGAAGCGTTTTTTTGTTTTTTTTTCTTTTTCCATACTGTATATGAAATATAGTATAAATGAAAAGCTTTGGTTTTATATAGAAATTTTCAAATGTTGTTGGGATTTTTTCGTGTTTTCTCTACGAATTGAAGGTTTTGCAACATATAATAACAATTTTGGTCACTCGGATCGCTCTAAGGCACGATAATTTTAGAAGCTTGCATTTTTTTTTGATTGGTTAAAATATGTCTAGGGCGCTTGTTATTGCAAATGGGCAAAATCCTATACTATCTTCGACCCTCTTTTATACCAACTTTTTGTAAACAATGTGTTTTTGTCATATTAAACTATGATATGAAGGCGTCAGATTATAGCCACTTAAAATGGCCGTTTTCTCACAATCATTTTATGAATTTGAGAAAAAATTGCAATAAAATACCGTTATGGCGCTGCAACCAATATGTCATTTCTAGGGTTTGTATTCAATTTACCCAGTACAGACAAAATAGACGCGTACAAAGTTGTAAATAATAAACAAGTGCGCATACGGGTATATTATAATCGGCGTAGCCAATTTTTCCTTCTTTACTGGTTTTAAAAGATTTTAAAATTGCATCTAAATATACTAAATGCCTACATTAGGGTTTCTCATTTCTCAAGATTTTTAAAAACTCCAAATCCCGGGAATTTTTTAAAGAAAATACTCGTTTCAATCCAAATACATATAATTCAGTTTTTATTTTGGATAACGAATTTCATTCATAGAAACAATAGACTTTTAAGAAAAATATTATTTTAAATCTTTATATTAACGTCAATTTTGTGTGTTTGTTTGTTTGTGTGTTAGTGGGCAAATCTTGCAACGGCTCATTAACCCACTTCCCTTCATCCAATCAAGATGAAACTTGGCGATAGACTCGTTGTCGGTGACAATGCATTCTATCAAATTTTGGGCACCCCCACCCTTTCCTCCACCCTTAAATCAACAAAGAGCTAATTTACCCACTTGGCACAAAGACTCATTGTCGCTGACAATGCATACCTCCACCCCAAAATCAACACTATCCATCATCCAATCAAGATGAAACTTGGCACATAGACTAATTCCGGTGACAAGACATTCTATCAAATTTTGAGCACCACCACCCCCTCCCCCATCTAAAGGATTTACAAGAAAAACTTTGTTTTTTATGGTTAGTTTTTTTATTATTAAAATAATGTTTTAAAAAGCACAGCACACTTTTGAATTTTTAACTCAATAGTCGTCGTCGTTTTACTGCAAACAGTTAGTTCACTTTTGGCTTTCAAATACTTTCTATTAAAATATATTTACAAAAGTTTGCGTTATACAAATAAAATACGACGGATCATAGCCAAAAGTAAAAGATCAGAAAAAATAAAAAATAATAATATTATAACAATAAATAAGAAAAAATGCTTGTATGTATATTGTATACGTTTCTACATAATACATATATATGTATGTACAAAACAATATTTACTTAACTAGTAATATAAACATTTTCATAATAAGAACATTTAAAGCACTAATAAATTGCTGATATTATTTAAGTATGTACAAAAAAAAATAATTCAAAAATACCACGTACCTTTCGCTGGCGATGCTCGAATTTCTAGACATCGATTTCGGTGACATTTCGAAATCCGAATCAGATCTATATAGAAATGATTCTCTACGTTGTGGAAGATTTTGCAATACCAGACCAGCACTGGGAGAACCACCCTCCAGGGGCGATCTTGCACCTTGTCCGTTTTCGACATCGAAACTGTAATGTAAAAAAAAGAAAAAAAAAGAATTTAAAATTCACATGAATTTCATAGGATTACATTTTACATAAAAAATAAAATATCTATTTCTACAAATATTGAAATATTAAAATACATATTCTTTGCGCAAATGTAAAGGATTGTATGCGTATTTTAGGTGCGTGTATATATCCAGGTATAAAATATTACATTATTTAAATTATCCCAAGTACCACCATACATACGAGTACATATAAGGATAAAAAATTCGATATTACTGTCAAACATGTACTCGATTGAAATGTTCCGTTTAAGGGCAGTAGCAAAGTTTACCGAAGCTTTTACATTATACAAAATTGTCATTAAATTGTTATTGAGAAATTTGAAGGTTTTGATTTTTAGCAAGCAGATTTTTCAGTATTTATACTTCAGTAACTCTTCTAAATTTTATTTGTATTCAATGGAATGTGTATACTATTATAGATGTTTCGCCGCTGTTTGAACATATCATCAATAATTATTGTAAAAATTATAAAAAATTCTATTTTTTTTTTCAGTTTTATTTTTTGTTTATCTCAGTTAACCCGTGCTCGTGGATTTGTATCAATAGAGTATAAAAATTTGTGGTTAATTAATTTTTAATCAAAAAAGAGCTACTTTATATGTAATATTTACAAAGTAATTAAAAAAGAGTAAAAAGTTTTAATTGATTTATCTAAAATGAAATTACGTACTCATGTATATGTACATTGATCAATTATATAAATTGCCTATTTATTTATTTCTCATTGCGCTGGAATATGTATTGTTACGAAAAGTTTTTCAACTGTAAATGTTTTCCATAGTCGGAAAATTCATTTTGTATTGTTTAAAATTCATTGTTGTTTATTCAATTGAAAGAAAATTTTGCAACCTAATTTTCTTGGATTAATTGTTTAAAAAGAGAGGCAAAAACAATTCAAATAAGTATCGTACAAGATTCAAATTAAAAACCATTTTTTTTCCTTTATTTTCCAACCTTCTTTCTCTTCTAAGTACATGACGAAAAGAAAATTCTCCAGCAAATGTACTTTTAAGATTCTATTTTCCTCAATGACACAACAAAGATAAAATCTCTATGCTATTAAATGCTTTGCTTTTGGTTCTGGATGTTATAGGTCAATTCAATGCTATTTGCCTGTGTGTAAGTATAAACGGTTATTCCATGATTTCGAAAGAAAAATATTTGTAATAATTCCACTAACTAATCTCATAGAAAAAGTAGGAGATATGTGCGCGTACTATTAGTAATTCATTCAAATTCATAATTCACATCTTAAAATTTTATTCGATTTTTTTCTTCAAAACTATTTGTATGAACTCAGAGTAAATAGTTATTCGTAACTATTTTGATAATTAAGTTCCAAATAGTTAATATGTATTTCTAAATAACTATCTCGGAAATAATTAAATTCAATAGAAATTTTTTCGTATTAACTATTTTGAATAGTTATAGTTACACAAATAAATTAGTAGTAATTTATAGTTATATAACCAATAAATAATTATAATCCACCAAAAAATAGCAAAAAGGCGGAACTTTTTTGAAAAATACAATAGGTTTTATTCTATTCATAGGTAAAAAAATGGTCTTAAATATTTAGCTAAATATCAGCACACAAAATAGAAATTTATTTGTTAAAAAAAAATTATTGTATCTAATATGTTTTTCTGTGTGTTACAACTCAAGATTAATAAATAATAACCAAACATGAGCAATCATAAACTCTTAAAAAATAAAAAAAAAAAAACACAAAAGGTGATTTCATTGCAAAATCAAATTTTTAAATGATCTCTTATGGAATGGTTGTATTTGCGTATTGATTATAATGTACCTAATGTCGAAAGTCTTCTTTTAGTTATTTACAATTATCTACTAGGGGATGTTGAGAGGATTAGCAATTTGTGCTACGTAAAGAAGTGTTTGAGCTAGTTGATGAGCTATTAAAGTTTTGGAAAATAAAGATTCATCTAAACTCATTCATAAATAGATAAAAAGAAACGACTAACTAGAAACTATGTTACAATAGCAATAAATTTTTAAAAGTAGAAAATAAAACAGTTTTTAAAATTAAGAATACTTGAGCATTTTGTTTCCACTCAAAAACAAAATTTTAAATTCATTCTATATTATGTAGTTGTAGGTATCTATATTTACAGAAAACTAATCTATTATTACTACACATAATTAAATTATCTCTCCTATACATACATTTAAAAAAATCAATAAATTCAACAAACATTCACACCTAAAGATAAAAAAAAGCGGGAGCCACTACAATTTCCTTTGCACACATTTTACCAGAAGTAATTTCAATAAAATCGATAATCAATTTAACATTTTGTAAACAAAACAATAAATATACGATTGATAAACTTTAATTGACTTAATAAATAAGTTCTATTTGTCTGGCGTTTTCGGTAAAAAGCTCTTCAAATTCCTAGTTTATAATCCAAATATTTACTTAATAACAACCGTTTAAGTACATAATGAACAATAAAATGATTTTACAATGAATGCTTTATGTAGCCAAATAGCGTTTTTAAAGCAATTTGTTTATTTATTCGATCAATTAATTTATTCAATCAATTAATTGACCATAAAAATTTTAATTGTGAAGTGATTTGCAAAAAAAATTAAAAATAAATAAATTGAAAATTATCGCCAATTCGCATAAACTACAGGCATGTGTTGTGTAAATTGACAAAGAAGTTGCAAAAATTAATTTTAGATTTTTTTTACTTTCATTACTGGTAAGTACTCGTATATGAAATATAAATAGGAAGCTTCAGTTTCATGTTTAAATTTTTAAAATTCGTGACGAGAACCGACCAAATGGCTCAGTTGAACGAGTGGTTGCCTTTAGAGCGGGAGGTTCCGGATTCAAGACCGACTAGGGGAGTGAAACATGTGTTTTTTTCTCTGGCTTGTCGATGTGAATCTCAGACCAGCTGATTGGATATTGGATTTTACTTAAAAACACTGTAAACAGTTGGAATTATCTCAAGAATGGCAATGCTAAAAGAGTAGCGGTAGAATGGCGAGCATTTGCAAGGTTTCCAGAAAAGGAAACACAACAAGTGCTGCAGTTGTTCCACAAAAAAAGATATTGTCATGGCAATTGAGATAAAATGTTAAACAGAGGTACAGCAAAAACCTGGAATAGCTATGGACACAAAAAAGTTATCTATGTGTAATAAGCACCACCCCTTAACCTAACCTAACTTAATTCGTGACAAGAGTGGATAAAAGAGAAATTAAGAATAGTGTCCCAAAAAAAAAACCGATTATAGAATGGATAACCTTAAAAAGAAAACAAATGTTAAGTAAGACAAGTCTATTCTTCATTATCATTATCATTTTCTTAATTACTACACAATACACAATTACAATACAGGAAACATTAAATGTTAATCAATTTGTTGAGATTCATTTTTGTTTTGTCATTTTCTTGGCACATTTTGAAAACACAAACTAATTGAAAAATTATATAAACATTTCATAAAGAAGAGAAATATGTAACTAATTAATCAATTTTGCTAGACTAGACTGGTGATATAGATAGATAGATTTAACCAAACTTATGATAAAAATCACAATGTTCAGCATCCGTTCAATGCTATATTTAAAAAAAAAAATAAAATTCATCGAATATTTTGGCTGATGTTAATTATTTAAAAACTACGAGACATACCTATATTTTTTTTATATGAAATTATAACCTCTTGGCTAATTTGCAAACATATAAAATGTAATATGTATGTACTAGCTACATATGTATGTATGGTCATGTAATGTATATAAATGTGCGTCATTTAACAACTTAATATGTGTCAACATGAGTCAAAAATACACATAGTTTTGGTTTAACTATTTGGCATAAAAATAATGTAATGTTCTTCTGATTGTAAATAAACCGAATAATGTCATAGGTATGCGTTGGATAACATCCAAAAAATGTATATCATACCATAAAATCATATGCCATATTCCCATATTATTATTAATTGGATTAGTCAAATACTAAAAATAAATGAATATGCCCAGGAAATATAAATGCAATTTCTATTTTTTCAGTGAAATTTGAATTATTCAAATAGATTTTTTGCTTCCACACACTAAAAAATAAGTGGAAGCATTAGTTTTACTTTCATTTTTCAAAAATTTAAAATCAAAATTTTTGTGAAATGTCCATTGTTTTTTCCACTTCTATTCATTCGTGCTTCATGCACCATATGAATTGTATGAATTTTAGGCAAGAACATAAAATAATTTTTTCTTGTTTTAAGGCACAGGGTAGGTACCATAGACCATATAATTTACACAGGACGATTCATTAAAAAAGTGCAAGCTGAAAGATGGCCGCCGTTATTTCTCTTAAGAGAGAAGTTGTGCAGAGGCAGGA